>LR812537.1:26855221-27167130 GCA_903798195.1 Danio kyathit | reverse complement strand
AGTAAAACTCATTCAGGTCGTTTGCAAGTCGTTGGTTGTCTACAGTGCTGGGGGATGGTGTTTTGTAGTTTGTAATGGTTTTCAAACCTTTCCACACAGATGCTGAGTCGCTGGAAGAGAACTGACTCCTTAGTTTCTAAGCATAGTTCCTTTTTGCGACTCTGATCTCCTTTTCCAGTGTGTATTTGGCCTGCTATACAAGGCCCTCTCCCCATTCCTGTAAGGAATCTTCTTTGTCTGGCGTAGCTGTCTGAGTAATACAGTAAACCATGGTTTGTCATTGTTGTATGTGAGTTGTGTCCTGGTAGGAATGCACACGTCTTCACAGAAACTGATATAAGATGTTACAGTCTCTGTGAGCTCATCCAAATTGTTTGCAGCAGCTTCAAAGACACTCCAATCTGTGAGATCGAAAGAAAGGCTTCTAGATCTGGACAGCACATCTTCTTTAAAACTGTTACATCTGTACACCACCTTTCGTTGATGTAAAAGCACGTCCCACCACCGTGCGATTTCCGCGCCGATTCTTCGTAGCGATCCACTCTGAACAGCTGATAGGCCAGTAGGTGAAGCGCGTTGTCCGGTATGGTGTCATTCAGCCAGGTTTCCGTGAAGCACAGGGCAGCTAAATGCGAAAAATCCTTGTTTGTCTGGGAGAGCAGAATAAGTTCGTCTATTTTGTTGGGTAGAGAGCGGACATTTGCCAGATGGATGCTAGGCAACGCGGTTCTAAACCCGCGCTGTCTGAGTTTCACAAGCGCGCTTGCACACCTCCCTCGTCTGCGCGCCTGAGAGCGTTTGAGCAGCAGCGCGGCTCTGCCGACTACAATGTCAAACAAAACATCACATAAGTCCAAGTCTGGAAAAATATTTGGTGGTGTATGCGTCCGAATGTCCAACAATTCGTCTCTGGTGAAACTAATTGTAGGAATATGACTGAAGACAGGACGAACTAACAAAAACACAAAGACAACTGCAGAGCACGACACGGAGGCGGCCATCTTCATCGGCACCAGCGTATATATATATATATATATATATATATATATATATACACACTCTATAAACATGCTCTATATGATACACTCCATACATATGGACACATGATACACTGATGTCAAGGTTTGGGATAGAACCCAAGTCTCTGGCATGAAAGGTAAGTCAAGTAACCACTGAGCTACTGGAAATTGATGAACCCAAACACTGTACACATACACACACAATACACTCCATACATATGCACACAAGATACACTCCATATATACACACACACACACACACACACACACACACACGATACATTCTATACAAATACATATACACAGATGACACCTCCTGTTAGGGTGTATCATGTGTGTATATGTATAGAGTGTATATGTGTGGAGTGTGTCATGTGTGTATATGTATAGAGTGTATCGTGTTTGCATATGTATAGTGTACCATTTGTCCATATGTATGGAGTGTATTGTGTGTATATGTATAGAGTGTGTGGGTTTATCAACATCCAGTAGCTCAGTGGTCACATGACCAGGTTCTATCCCAGACCCTGACAGGAGTGTGTCTATTTGTATAGATTGTATCATGTGTATATATTATAGTGTACCATGTGTGAATAAGGAGTTTACATACACACACACACAACACACACACACACACACACACACACACATATATATATATATATATATATATATATATATATATATATATATATATATATATATATATATATATATATATATATATATATATATATATATATATATGTATGGTGTACCATGTGTGTGTACATGTATAGAGTGTATATGTATATCTATTTGTATAGAATGTATCAAGTGTGTATAGAGTGTATCATGTGTGCATATGTATGGAGTGTATCATTTGTGCATATATATAGTGTATCATTTGTGTATTTGTATGTAGTTTGTATATGTATAGAGTGTATATGTATGGAGTGTGTACATGTACAGTATAGAGTGTATCATGTGTGTATATGTGCAAATCTATGGAGTGTATTATTTGTGTATATGTATGGAGTGTATATGTATATCTATTTGTATTGAATGTATCATGTGTGCATATGTATAGAGTGTATCAGTTGTGTATATGTATGAATTGTTTGGGTTTATCATTTTCTAGTAGCCCAGTGGTTACGTGACTCACCTGCCATGCCACAGACCCAGGTTCTATCCTAGACCCTGACAGGAGCTGTCAACTGCGTTTATGTATTTGTATGGAATGTATCATGTGTGTGTATATGTATGGAGTGTATCATTTGTGCATGTGTATTGTGTGTGTATGTATACAGTGTTTGGGTTCATCAACTTCCAGTAGCTCAGTAATTATGTGACTCACTTTTCATGCCAGAGACGTGGGTTCTGTTCCAGAGCTTGACAAGAGTGTATCACCAGTGTATTTGTATAGAATGTATCATGTGTGCATATGTATAGTGTACCATGTGTGTATAAGTAAAGAGCATGTATATCTATTTGTATGGATTGTATCATTTGTGTATATGTATGGAGTGTATCATGTGTCCATATGTATAGAGTGTATCGTGTACACATGTAAGAAGTGTATCATTTGTGCATATGTATAGTTTACCATATGTGCATATGTATGGACAGTATCATGTGTATATGTATGGAGTGTGTACAGGTATAGAATGTATCGTGTGTGTATTTGTACAAATCTATGGAGTGTATCATTTGTGTATATGTGTATCTATTTGTATTGAATGTATCATGTGTGTATATACTGTATATAGATTGTATCACGTGTACATATGTATGGAGTGTATATATGTGTGGAGTGCATATGTATGGAGTGTATCATTTGAGTATATGTATAGAGTGTAACGTATGTATAGAGAGTAGATTCTGTAAATGTATAGTGTATCATGTGTGCATATGTATGAAGTGTGTATATGTACGGAGTGTGTCATGTGTGTATATGTATAGAGTGTATCATGTGTGCACATGTAGTGTACCATGTGTGGGTATGTATAGAGTGTATTGTGTGTGTATGTATTGTGTTTGGGTTTATCAACTTCCAGTAGCTCTTTGTTATGTGACTCACCTATCATTTCAGAGACCCAGGTCCTATCCCAGACTCTGACAGGAGTGTGTCATCTGTGTATTTGTATAGAGTGTGTATTTGTATGGAGTGTATAATTTGAGTATATGTATGGAGTGTATTGTGTGTATATGTATGGAGTGTGTACATGTATAGAATGTATCATCTGTGTATATGTATTTGTATAGAATGTATCATGTGTGTGTATATGTATGGAGTGTATCATGTGTTCTTATGTATGGAGTGTATCATTTGTGTATATGTATGGAGTGTATCTTGTGTGCATATGTATGGAGTGTATTGTGCTTATTTATTTGGCTTTATCAACTTCCAATAGCACAGAGTGACAAGAGTGTATCATCAGTGTATTTGTGTAGAATGTGTCATTTGTGTATGTGTGCATATGTATGGAGTGTGTATATGTATAGAGTGTATCATGTGTGCATATGTATGGAGTGTATCATGTATGTATAGAGTGTATTATCTGTAAGTGTATGGAGTGTGTCATGGGAGTATATGTATCATGTGTGCATATGTATAGTTTACCATGTGTGTATAAGTATGTGACTCACCTTTCATGCCAGAGACCAGGGGGGTATTCCAGAAAGCAGGTTATGTGACATACCCGGGTAAGTTTGAGAGTAAGTAAGTGGATAACCTCAGATTTGGTTCCAAAATCGGAGGTAACTTCTGGGGTATGGTAAGTAGCCATAGCAACTTACTCGCTGAAGATAACCTGCTCTGTAGCAGGTTATGTTCCAGAGTTTGTCTGTTTCAGAGAGTTTACTGAGCATTGCGGACTCTTTAGATAAAAATTTTGATGGACGTAGAAGCACAGATATAACAATTTTTTCATTGTGAGAGGGTTATAAGTGCATAGTTCTTTTCATAACCAAATAAATATTTGAATGAGCGTTGTCGTTTTTTGAAAGAATCTTTAATGTATTTAACAAACCTTTTCAAATCAAACGTGACAAATCGCAACGCAGGTCTGTGCTTACCATGGTTGACATACTGCTCAGTGCAGCTCTTTTTTTAAAATACGCGTCAGGGTATTTTACTGTACAATGTGGCAATAGCGTGTCCATCTGTACAGTATGCCTGCACTGAACTATTTGATACACTTTTGTACAGTTCATCGGCCATAAACTACTGAGTATCATTACTCAAACATGTGAGAGTGTGGCAATAGTGTAGTGGTCAGTGCGCCCCTAAAGTACCACGGTGCTCACAGCAGAGTAGGTTCGAATCTCGCATAGAGATTATTTTCTCTTCCTCTCTCTCTCTCTCTCTCTGCACCCCTCACATTTTTTTTCTGTAGCCTATATATAATATTATAAAGTGGCAGCTTTGTCTTTTCTATGAAAATATATCCATATTTAAAGATGTAGTCGTTCATATGTATACATCTATTCACACAGCACACACACACCCTTGATACATTTTTTTATATCATTTTATTTCAGGGTTTCCAAATGCTATTGAGTGCATTATTTGCAGCCTCTTTCCATCATTCAATAAAGGACACTGATAATATGAAACATTTTTAATATTAACAACTTAATTTTCTGTTCTTAATCTGTTGGTGTTACAACTATTAAACTCATTACTGCTTCCACTAACAATAGCTCATATGTGATGATCCCACCTCATCACCTGGTTGAGGCTAAATGTCCAGGGTCTGTACATGATGCCAGAATTTTCAGGGAGTCTTCATTATGACACACATTACAACAGGATACATTTGATTTACACAATATTTTTTAATTTTATTTACTATATTTGTATTAAACACCTCAATCATTACTGGGCACTACATTGGTTACTTGCTGGAGGACAGAGGATACCCTTTTTGTATATGATGACACTCTACCCTGCACTCAGCCTGACCCAGAGGAACCCTCAGTGACCCAAGCAGACCAATGAGATGGAAGAGTTCTAAGAGAAATGATTTGTCAAATTAATTAAATAGTTTGGTCTGAAGCACTGTTCATTTCTTTATTTCCTGAAATAAAATGAATGATTAGATTTTTACATTGCTTTATACACACACACCTTTCAACATGTAACATTTTTTTCTGTACATTTCTCACCTTAAGGAGATGCTCATGTGACTTTATTTGTCTTTGAAGATGGACCTTATACAGCTACTTTAGAATAAATAAATAAATAAATAAAAGATTGTTTTGTGATACTATAGTGAAATTCAAATATGAAAAAGTGCAGACAAACTCTTACACTGTTTGTTAGTTGTGACAGAAGGAACTTCGTCTGCATGCAAAACAAAAAAACATAAAAAGAATTTAAATTTACCTGACAGCAATCACTTACAACTGTGACAGATTGTGTGGTTTAAGGTCAAATAAATTAACCACTTCTCCTCAGCCTCCTTTCTGTTAGCTACAAGACAGAAAGAATATTCTAGAGTGTTTAATACAGCTCCAGTAATCAAATATTACCTTTTAAAAGAATGTGTCTGTGTTTAATTTTGACTTTGGACAAAGTTCTTCTAGCTCCAGAAGAATAACAATTTCTGTAAGCCTTATATGGTCAACACACATTATTATTGTGGCCTTAAGAAATTAATGGCAGGACAATTAAATGCATGAATGGTTACACAACATACTCAAAAAGGATGTTAAAGTTAGCAACATTTAATTTTTCATTACAATAAAGGGTGGCATGTGTAATTTATTAAACTAATGATTTTCTCTTATCATTTTTTAAAATCTATTAATTATCTTATATTTATTTCCTTCGTTGATGCAGATGTGTATTGCTTTTTCTTTATAATCGGCCTTAATTCTTCATACGCCAGCATTAAAACCTCCAACTCCCCCTCTGTAAAGAGCGTTGGTCTTTTTTTCTCACCGTGACTTTCTATGGTGACTCGTGAATTCGGCGATCTACTGAAAACGCCTTCAGGTATGTGCCGTGCGCGCGCATTAACCCGCAGTTATCTTCATGAGGTTGATTTAACTAACTCTCGTCAGCTGTTTTGGAACCGACATACTCACGGTAAGCAGGTTTTGGGTTAATCAACCAAGAGTTCAGGGTTTAGCAGATGGTAAGTTAACCCAGCTTTCTGGAATACCCCCCTGGGTTCTATCCCAGACCTTGACAAGAGTTTATCATCAGTGTATATGTATGGAGTGTATCATCAGTGTATATGTATGGAGTGTGAACATGTATAGAGTGTATCATGTGTATTTGTATAGAATGTATAATGTGTGTGCATATGTGTGGAGTGTATCATGTGTGTAGTGTGTACTGAAGTGTATATATGTATAAAGTGTATATGTATTTGTACTGAATGTATCATGTGTGCATATGTATAGGGTGTATCATGTGTGCACATGTATGGAGTGTGTATATGTATAGAGTGTATCATGTGTGCATATGTATGGAGTGTATCATTTGTGTATATGTATGGAGTGTATCTTGTGTGCATATGTATGGAGTGTATTGTGTGTGTATGTATACAGTGTTTGGCTTCATCAACTTCCAATAGCTCACTGGTTACGTGACTCACCTTTCATGCCAGAGACCCAGGTTCTATCCTGGACCTTGACAAGAGTGTATCATCAGTGTATTTGTGTAGAATGTATCATTTGTGTATATATGTATCATGTGTGCATATGTATGGAGTGTATAATGTGTGCATATGTATGGAGTGTGTACATGTATAGGGTGCATATGTATGGAGTGTGTATATGAATACAGTGTATCATGTGTGCATATGTATGGAGTGTATCATTTGTGTATATGTATAGAGTGTATTATCTGTAAGTGTATGGAGTGTGTCATGGGAGTAGATATATCATGTGTGCATATGTATAGTTTACGATGTGTGTATAAGTGGTTATGTGACTCACCTTTCATGACAGAGACCTGGGGCCTGTTTCAGAAAGGAGGTTAAGTGAAAACTCAGAGTATATTAACCCTGAAATGAGAGAAACTCTGGGTTTTCCGTTTCAAAATGGCAGGTTTGTCAAACTCGAGAAAGCAGAGTAAGTCAAGCCTGTTTCTGAAAGAGTGGTAACTATAACTCAGAGTCAGTTACCGTGGTAACTTACTCTGTGAACCTAACCTGGTCAGGAGCAGGTTTTAATCTCTAAACTCTGAGTTTCTGTCGGTCTGCTCCACTTTTCTAAAGACGAAGCGGTATTTCTCACCTTAGACTTACGTTTCCACACACCTTTTTAATGTGCATTTTGGATATGCGCATAAAAAATTGGTTGATGGAAACACCAAGATGCTAATAACTTTTGAAAATAGGCATAATAAACATATGCCCATAACTGAGTAGGAGAAACTTTTTATTCGATAAGAAAAGATGCACGTAAACTAAGATGGAAACAGTTTTACTGAACAAATTCCAGTATACGCATTAAAATAGGTTTGTTATAAGAGATCATATGATGATGAAAATGTGTGTGAATGGACAAACCAGCATGTTGAGCACACTGTAAAACATCTGAAATGTTGTTTTGGTCATTCTAAAACGCCTTAACCGTTTCAGTATTATTATATTATTAATTACCTCCAGAGAGTCTGCAGCGTGTCAAGAGCGTCTGTTCTCCGCGTCTCATGCACGTCTCAAACACCACCACACGTTCATTGTGTGTCGGCATTGTCTTCTGGCACAAGTCATTTATTAAATAAAGAACATGTTCACGCAGCTTCATCTACCGCAGTAAATTCAGTTTTTACTGTGGATATTTAGCAGTTAATCAGGAAGTGACAATTTTGTTCTCTTTGACTGGTTGGATAAAAACGCTGCTTTACTCGCACATCTTTTATGCGATAATCCAGTTTTGCACATAAATTTAATTTGCATTTTTGTATGGAAACATACACTGTAAAAAAATCCAACTTACAAATTGTTAACTCAGTTTAAAATTGTAAGTTAGGTGGACATATTTTTGAGCTCAGAGTTCAATTTACTCATAAAAATTATTTAACTGCATGTTTGGAACTGTTTGTTCAATGAAAGTAAAATATTCAGTTGAGGAGACTTTAAATTTTTATTTCTCCATATGTTCAAAAAATAAAAAGTTGAGTTAACTTTAAATTTTAAAGCAACCGGCTGCAAATGGCACAACTTCAACCACTGAAGCTTAATAAACTCAAAATTTGTTTATTAAGCTTCAGTGGTTGAAGTTGTGCCAAATTATTCCGTAAGTATACTTGACTTAAACCAGCCTTTTCGGTCAACTTAAAAAATTAATTTGGCACAACTTCAACCACTGAAGCTTATTAAACTCAAAATTTCTTTGCAGCCGGTTTCTTTAATATGTAAAGTTAACTCAACTTTTTATTTTTTACAGTGTAGCTAATACATTTCAGTCACACAAAGAACAAAGTCACGTACGAGAATAGCTTGTCCTTTTTTAATAATTATTTAGCTTAAATTCACTGACCTACTAACTACAGTAGATTATTGGGATTATTACTCCTTCTAAAAACTATTTTTTTTAGTTCTGCTTACATTATAAATGTTATATCATCCTCTACCACTCGAACTATAAAAAAGGCAGACACACAAGTGCACTTAAATCTATTAAAAAACTGATCAATGTGTGCAAAAGTGGGAACCTTAAATTAAACATTTCCACTAAATATTAAGCTAAGGTTATATGCATCCTTGTTTTGTCAAATTTGTTGTAGAAATGCACTAGCCTATTTTATATGTATATCTATTTGTACTGAATGTATCATGTGTGCATATGTATAGGGTGTATCATGTGTGTATATGTATGAAGTGTATCTTGTGTGCATATGTATGGAGTGTATCTTGTGTGTGTATGTATGGAGTGTATTGTGTGTGTATGTATACAGTGTTTGGCTTCATCAACTTCCAATAGCTCAGTGGTTACGTGACTCATCTTTCATGCCAGAGACCCAGGTTCTATCCCGGACCTTGACAAGAGTGTATCAACAGTGTATTTGTGTAGAATGTATCATTTGTGTTGATGTGTATCATGTGTGCATATGTATGGAGTGTATAATAGATGCATATGTATGGAGTGTGTACATGTATAGTGTGCATATGTATGGAGTGTGTATATGAATAGAGTGAATTGTACACACTCCATACATATGCACACATGTTACACAAATACACTAATGATACACTCTTGTCAAGGTCCGGGATAGAACCTGAGTCTCTGGCATGAAAGGTGAGTCACATAACCACTGAGCTATTGGAAGTTGATGAAGCCAAACGCTGTACACATACACACAATACACTCCATACATAAGCACACAAGATACTCTCCATACATATACACAAATGATACACTCCATACATATGCACACATTATACACTCTATACATGTGCACACATGATACACCCTATACATGTGCACACATGATACATTCAGTACAAATAGATATACATATACACTTTATACATATATACAATTATACACATGATACACTCTATACACTCCATACATATGCACACATGATACACTCCATACATATACACTGGTTAAACACTCTTGTCAAGGTTTGGGATAGAACCTGGGTTTCTGGCATGAAAGGTGAGTCACATAACCAATGAGCTACTGGAAGTTGATAAACCCAAACACTGTATACATACACACACAACACACTCCATACATATGCACACATGATACACTCCATACAATTGCAAACATGATACACTATATACATATACACACACATGGTACACTATACAAATACACACATGATCCACTCTATACGTATACACACACAGTACACTATACATCGTATAGTCGCAAGATGGCGCCGAGCATGGCTGCCGTGTTGCTGCCGTGTTGCGAGCTCCCAGCAACCTTGACAAGAGTGTATCAACAGTGTATTTGTGTAGAATGTATCATTTGTGTTGATGTGTATCATGTGTGCATATGTATGGAGTGTATAATAGATGCATATGTATGGAGTGTGTACATGTATAGTGTGCATATGTATGGAGTGTGTATATGAATAGAGTGAATTGTACACACTCCATACATATGCACACATGTTACACAAATACACTAATGATACACTCTTGTCAAGGTCCGGGATAGAACCTGGGTCTCTGGCATGAAAGGTGAGTCACATAACCACTGAGCTATTGGAAGTTGATGAAGCCAAACGCTGTACACATACACACAATACACTCCATACATAAGCACACAAGATACTCTCCATACATATACACAAATGATACACTCCATACATATGCACACATGATACACTCTATACATGTGCACACATGATACACCCTATACATGTGCACACATGATACATTCAGTACAAATAGATATACATATACACTTTATACACTCGATACACTCCATACATATGCACACATGATACACTCCATACATATACACTGGTTAAACACTCTTGTCGAGGTTTGGGATAGAACCTGGGTTTCTGGCATGAAAGGTGAGTCACATAACCAATGAGCTACTGGAAGTTGATAAACCCAAACACTGTATACATACACACACAACACACTCCATACATATGCACACATGATACACTCCATACAATTGCAAACATGATACACTATATACATATACACACACATGGTACACTATACAAATACACACATGATCCACTCTATACGTATACACACACAGTACACTATACATCGTATAGTCGCAAGATGGCGCCGAGCATGGCTGCCGTGTTGCTGCCGTGTTGCGAGCTCCCAGCAAACTTTGTTGCGTTTTGTATGTTTTTCTTGTATTATTGTTGTTTTTCATGCTGGATGTACACACTCTTATTGCCTACGACAAACACACACTTCGGGAAATTGGCTCCCTCGTCGCACACCGAAGACCGGACTTTGAGTTCCTCAACGACGCTCTGTTTACAAACACAACAACAGAGCCCTTTGTCTGGACCACACAACCGACACGGCGCCGCAAACGAAGCCGAAAAAGAGGGAAAAGAGCCGGCGTTCTGGTCAGACTACGACGCCGTGGACTTCAACCTCCGCTCCCCACCATTCTGCTGGCTAACGTTCAGTCACTGGACAACAAACTTTGCGAGCTACGGGCGCGCATTTCCTTCCAATGGGAAACAAGAAACTGCTGCATTATCTGTCTTACAGAAACCTGGCTATCTGCGGAGGTACCAGACACAGCTGCTGAACTATCGGGGTTCTCCTTGCACCGTGCGGATAGAACAAAGGAACTCAGGGAAAAGCAAAGGAGGAGGTGTTTGTTTCTTTATTAACAACTTATGGTGTGATGAGAGAAACATACACTCAGTTAGATCATTTTGTTCTCCTGATCTGGAATACCTTATGCTTCGGTGTCGACCATACTGGCTACCAAGGGAATTCACATCGGTGATTATTACGGCTGTCTACATTCATGCTCAAGCCAACACAGAGCAGGCGCTCAGGGAATTGTATGGGAGCATAAACGAGCAGGAAACCGCACACCTGGAGGCAGCGTTTATTGTTACAGGGGACTTTAACAACGCCAATCTCAGGAAAATCGCTCCAAAATACTTTCAACATATCACCACAAACACGAGTGGGGATCGTATTTTGGACCACTGCTACTCTCCGTTCCGGGATGCTTACAAATCCCTCCCCCGCCCACCATTTGGCAAATCAGATCACTCTTCTGTTCTGCTCTTGCCTGCTTACAGGCAGAAACTGAAACGGGAACCTCCCACCCTCAGGACGTTTCAGAGCTGGTCAGACCAATCGGATTCCATACTTCAAGACTGTTTTGATGACGTTGACTGGGAGATGTTCCGGGCAGCTTCTGATGACGACATCGAAGTGTACTCAGACACAGTTACGTGCTTCATCAGAAAGTGCATAGAAGATGTAGTCCCAACAAAAACTGTCCGTATCTACCCTAACCAAAAACCATGGATCAATCGCGAAGTTTGAACAGCCCTATCAGTGCGAACTTCCGCCTATAAATCCAGAAATGCTGAGGAACTAAAACAAGCAAACTACAACCTCAGGAAAATGATCAAAGGAGCAAAACGTCAATACAAAGACAAGGTAGAGGGTCAATTTAACACCAATAATGCAAGGAGCATGTGGCAGGGACTTAATTACATCACAGACTTTAAAAGTAACAAATCCGCCACTGTGAACATTGCTGCGTCTCTCCCGGACGAGCTCAACTCGTTCTACGCCCGATTTGAAGCTCAGAACAGCGCACATACACAGCGCGCTTGCTCTGAAGCCCAGGACAGCGCACATACACAGCACGCCCGCTCTGAAGCCCAGGACAGCGCACATACACAGCGCGCCCGCTCTGAAGCCCAGGACAGCGCACACACACAGCGCGCTCCCGCGGCCGACACAGAAACCGCCAGCACACTCTCTGTTTCTGTAGCGGATGTAACGAGATCTTTCCGTCACGTGAACATCCGAAAAGCTACGGGCCCAGATGGCATCCCTGGACGTGTACTTAAAGCATGCGCACACCAGCTAGCGGGGGTTTTCACGGACATCTTTAACCTCTCGCTCTCTCGGTCTGTGGTTCCTACATGCTTTAAGACAGCTACTATCGTGCCAATACCGAAATCAGCTAAAACCAAATGCTTGAATGACTGGCGTCCGGTTGCACTGACACCCATCTTCAGCAAGTGCTTTGAGAAGCT
The DNA here is from genome assembly GCA_903798195.1 of Danio kyathit. Lineage (NCBI taxonomy): Eukaryota > Metazoa > Chordata > Actinopteri > Cypriniformes > Danionidae > Danio > Danio kyathit. Next base: position 27,154,434 of record LR812537.1, on the reverse strand, counting down.
GATTAAAAACCACATCTGCTCTGTACTGCCCGCTAACACTGACCCTCTGCAATTTGCATACAGAAACAACCGCTCCACCGAGGATGCTATTGCTTTCACCTTGCACACTGCTCTGTCTCACCTGGAAAACAAAAACACATATGTGATAATGCTGTTTGTGGACTACAGCTCAGCATTCAACACCATAGTGCCTGCCAAGCTGGTGGTGAAGCTCCTGGCTCTGGGCCTACACAGCTCTCTGTGCAACTGGATCCTGGACTTCCTGTCAAGCAGACGCCAGATGGTCAGAATGAACAACATCACCTCATCCACACTGATCCTCAACACTGGTGCTTCACAGGGCTGTGTTCTCAGCACACTCCTGTACTCCCTGTACACACATGACTGTACATCCAAACACAGCTCCAATGTCATCGTTAAATTTGCTGATGACACAACGGTGGTGGGCCTAATCACTTATAATGATGAGACGGCCTACAGAGAGGAGGTGCATGCTCTGACGCAGTGGTGTCAGGAAAACCACCTCTCACTCAACATCAGCAAAACCAAGGAGCTGGTGGTGGATTTCAGGAGAGAGAAGAGAGAACACACTCCCATCACCATCAACAGGACACCAGTGGAGAAAGTCAGCACTTTCAAGTTTCTTGGAGTACACATCGCTGAGGATCTGACATGGACTGCCCACACAGACGCAGTGCTGAGGAAGGCACAACAACGTCTCTTCTTCCTCAGGCATCTCAGGAGGTTTGGAATGAGCCCCCACATCCTCCGCTCGTTCTACACCTGCACTGTGGAGAGCATCCTCACTGGCTGCATCACCACCTGGTACGGAAGCAGCACCAGCAGCAATCGCAAAGGTCTACATAGGATCGTCCGAACTGCTGGACGTGCTGCACTTTAACAAATCCATACTTAAAACAATACTGCCTACGTATCGCTGTCAACATTGCCAATTTTACATTGTCTTGTTTTTTGTGAGTATGTTGTTGTATACTGCACTGTCTGTATCCTGCACTGTCTGTATTTTGCACTGTCTGTATTTTGCACTGTCGTTGTATTTGCACTGTCTGTATTTTGCACTGTCGTTGTATTTACACTGTCTGTATTTTGCACTGTCTGTATTTTTGCACTGTCTGTATCCTGCACTGTCTGTATTTTTGCACTGTCTGTATTTTGCACTGTCTGGAGCCAGCACCTAAGCTTTCACTCATCATAGCACACGTGCTGCTGATGATGTGACAATAAAAGTGATTTGATTTGATACATATGCACACATGGTACATTCTATACAAATAGATATACATATATACTCTATACATATGCACACATGATACATTCCATACATATACACAAATGATGAATTCCATACATATGGGCACATGATACACTCCATACATATACACAAATGATACACTCCATACATATACACTGATGAAACACTCTTGTCAAGGTCTGGGATAGACCCCGGGTCTCTGGCACGATAGGTGAGTCACGTAACCACTGAGCTACTGGAAGTTGATGAGCCTGAACATTGTACCCATACACAAACACTACACTCCATACACAAACACACACAATACATTCTATACAAATACATATACATATACACAGATGACACCTCTTCTCAGGGTCTGGGATAGATCCTGGGTCTCTGGCACGATAGGTGAGTCACGTAACCACAGGGCTACTAGAAGTTGATAAAGCCAAACACTCCATACATATGCACACAAGAGTGTATCATCAGTGTATTTGTGTAGAATGTATCATTTGTGTATATGTGTGCATATGTATGGAGTGTATAATGTGTGCATATGTATGGAGTGTGTACATGTATAGGGTGCATATGCATGGAGTGTGTATATGAATAGAGTGTATCATGTGTGCATATGTATGGAGTGTATCATTTGTGTATATGTATAGAGTGTATTATCTGTAAGTGTATGGAGTGTGTCATGGGAGTAGATGTATCATGTGTGCATATGTATAGTTTACCATGTGTGTATAAGTGGTTATGTGAGTCCCCTTTCATGCCAAAGACCTGGGTTCTATCCCAGACCTTGACAAGAGTTTATCACCAGTGTATATGTATGGAGTGTATCATGTGTGCATATGTATGGAGTGTGAACATGTATAGAGTGTATCATGTGTTTTTGTATAGAATGTATCATGTGTGTAGTGTGTACTGTATATGTATGGAGTGTGTATAGAGTGTATCATTTGTGCATATGTATGGAGTGTATCATTTGTGTATATGTATGGAGTGTATAGCGTGTGTGTATATGTATGGTGTGTATATGCATAGAGTGTATATGTATATCTATTTGTATAGAATGTATCATGTGTGCGTATGTATAGAGTGTAGTATGTATGCAAATGTATAGTGTATCTTGTGTACATATGTATGGAGTGTATCATGTGTGTATGTATATAATGTATCATGTGTGTATATGTATGGAATATATATGTATGTATGTATTGAGTGTTTATCATGTGTTTATGTATAGTGTATCATGTATGGAGTGTATCGTATATGTATGGAGTGTATCTTGTGTGCATATGTATAGTGTACCATGTGTGCATAAGTATGGAGTGTTTGGCTTTATCAGCTTCTAGTAGCCCAGTGGTTACGTGACTCACCTATTGTGCCAGAGTTCCAGGTTCTATCCCAGACCCCGACAAGAGGTGTCATCTGTGTATAAGTATTTGTATAGAATGTATTGTGTGTGTTTGTGTATGGAGTGTATTGTTTGTGTATGGGTACAATGCTTGGGCTCAACAACTTCCAGTAGCTCAGTGGTTACGTGACTCACCTATCGTGCCAGAGACCCGGGTTCTATCCCAGACCTTGACAAGAGTGTGTCATCAGTGTATATGTATAGAGTGTATCATGAATGCATATGTATGGAGTGTTTCATTTGTTTATATGTATGGAGTGTATCATGTGTGCATATGTATGGAATTTATGTATGGAATGTTTCATGTGTGCACATGTATAGAGTATATATGTATATCTATTTGTATTGAATGTATCATGTGTGCATAAGTATAGTCTACTGTGTGTGTATATGTATAGAGTGGATCATGTGTGTATTTGTATAGTGTACCATGTATGTAGTGTATCATGTGTGCAATTGTATGGAGTGTATCATTTGTGCATATGTATGAAGTGTGTTTTGTGTGTATGTATACGGTGTTTGGGATTATAAACTTCCAGTAGCTCATTGGTTATGTGACTCACCTTTCATGCCAGAAACCCAGGTTCTATCCCAGACCTAGACAAGAGTGTATCACCAGTGTATATGTATGGAGTGTATCGTGTGTGCATATGTATGGAGTGTATCGTGTGTATATATATATATATATATATATATATATATATATATATATATATATATATATATATATATATATATGAAGTATATATATGTATAAAGTGTATATGTATATCTATTTGTACTGAATGTATCATGTGTGCATACGTATAGGGTGTATCATGTGCGCATATGTATGGAGTGTGTATATGTATAGAGTGTATCATGTGTGCATATGTCTGGAGTGTATCATTTGTGTATATGTATGGAGCGTATCAAGTGTTTATATGTATGGAGAATATACTATGTATAGAGTGTATATATATATATATATATAGAGAGAGAGAGAGAGAGAGAGAGACATAGAGAGTATGTATATGTATGGTGTATCGTTTGTGTGTGTACATGTATAGAGTGTATATGTATATCTATTTGTATAGAATGTATCATGTGTGCGTATATATAGAGTGTAGTATGTATGCATGTATATAGTGTACCATGTGTGCAATTGTATGGACTGGATCGTGTGTATATGTATAGAGTGTATCATGTGTGCATATGTATGGAGTGTATCATATGTATACAGTTTATCATGTGTGGTGTGTACTTTATATGTATGGAGTGTGTATGTGTATAGAGTGTATCATTTGTGCATATGTATGGAGTGTATAATTTGTGTATATGTATGGAGCGTGTCAAGTGTGCATATGTATGGAGTGTATATTATGTATAGAGAGTGTGTGTGTGCGTGTGCGTGTGTGTGTGTGTGTGTATATTTGGAGTGTGTATTTGTATGGAGTATATTGTTTGTGTGTGTATATGTATAGAGTATATATGTACTGTATATCTATTTGTATAGAATGTATCATGTGTGCATATGTATAGTGTATCATGTGTGTGTATATAAATTTAGTGTATCATGTGTATATATGAATAGAGGGTATTATGTGTGCATTTGTATAATGTAGCATGTGTGCATATGTATGGACTGTATTGTGTGTGTATGTATAGAGAGTATCATGTGTGCATATGTATGAAATGTATAATTTATGTATATGTATGTAGTGTATCTTGTGTGCAGAAGGGCTCATTAACTTCCAGTAGCTCAGTGGTTACGTGACTCACCTTTCATGCCAGACACCGGGTTCTATCCCAGACCTTGACAACAGTGTATATGTATAGATTGTATCATGTGTGTATATGTAAGGAGTGTATCATGTGTGTATATGTATACAATATATATGTATATCTATTTGTATAGAATGTATCATGTGTGTATTTGTATAGTGTACCATGTGTGTGTATGTGTACAGTGTTTGGATTCATTAACTTCCAGTAGCTCAGTGGTTACGTGACTCACCTTTCATGCCAGAGACCCAGGTTCTATCCCAGACCTTGACAAGAGTGTGTCATCTGTGCATATGTATGGATTGTGTATATGTATGGAGTGTATCAATTGTATATATGTATGCAGTGTATATTATGTATAGAGTGTGTGTATATATGTCTGTATGTATATATATATATATATATATATATATATATATATATATATACTATGTATATGTATGGAGTGTATTGTTTGTGTGTGTACATGTATAGAGTGTATATGTATATCTATTTGTATAGAATGTATCATGTGTGCGTATGTATAGAGTGGAGTATGTATAGTGTATCTTGTGTACATATGTGTGAAGTGTATCATGTGTGCATATGTGCATATTGTGTGTATTTGTATAGTGTACCATGTGTATGTATATAGTGTATCATGTGCGTATATGTATGGAGGTTATTGTGTGTGCATATGTACAGTGTACCATGTGTGCATATGTATGGACTGTATTGTGTGTCTATGTATAGTGTATCATGTGTGCATATGTATGGAGTGTATCATTTATGTATATCTATGGAGTGTATCTTGTGTGCATATGTATAGTGTACCATTTGTGCAAATGTATGGAGTGTATCATGTGTATATGTATAGAGTCTATCATGTGTGCATATGTATAGAGTGTATCATATATGTATGGAGTGTATCTTGTGTACATATGTATAGTGTACCATGTGTGCGTATGTATGGAGTGTTTCGCTTTATCAACTTCTAGTAGCCCAGTGGTTACGTGACTCTCCTATCGTGCCAGAGACCCAGGTTTTATCCCAGACCCTAACAGGAGGTGTCATCTGTGTATATGTATTTGTATAGAATGTATTGTGTGTGTGTGTGTGTTTGTGTGTGTGTGTGTGTGTGTCATATGTATAGAGTTTATCATGTGTGTAGTGTTTACTTTATATGTTTGGATTGTGTATGTGTTTAGAGTGCATCATTTGTGCGTATGTATGGAGTGTATCATTTGTGTATATGTATGGAGCATGTCAAGTGTGTATAAGTATGGAGTGTATATTATGTATAGAGAGTGTGTGTGTGTGTGTGTGTGTGTGTATATATATATATATATATATATATATATATATATATATATATATATATATTAAGGGTGTTACGATACGCATATTCGTATCGAACCGTTCGGTACGAGGCTTTCGGTTCGGTACGCATACGAACCGAACGATTCAGACTAATATCTCAAAAGATATAAGAGAATAAGTGTACAGAATATAATGTTTTCAGTGCAACAATGCTCAACAGGGCATCCCAAATGATGTGACAGGCAACATCTGCCTTCCCCGCCCACCTCCAAACACTACTCTAGTCAGGCACACACTGCACTCAGTGTCGGAGTAAGCTACTGGCGCTCAAACCGAAAGTTATGCCGCTTTCAATCCAAAAAAGCCGGCGGAGTTGGGTGTTGAGATGATGCGGGGTTTGTCGCGGACAAAAATCAAAGACCGAGGGGCGCTGAGATGATGCAGGGTTTGTTGCGGACGAAAGGGTGGAAATGCGCCGCGGACTGACTGCACTACAGCTAGCAAAAGGGCTAGTAACATTAATGTAATCCTCCTATAACCAACAGCGGGTCTGGCGTTTGGGAGCACTTTGGTTTCCCTGTAGACCTTAATGCTTAATCGGTAGTGGAAATTTCGTGTTTTAAGAAAATGTTAAATGTAATAGAACCTCGTTTCATTATTCCTTCATAAGCCCATTGCCCAGTTGACGGTCAAATCAAGCAGATCTCGGTTATATCCACATGTGCTGCTGTTAATCCGCGAGTCAGGTAATCAAAAAATAGGTCGCATGATATTTTAAGTATAAGTGGGTCACGCGTGGGTAAGATCAATTATTGGTGATGCAAACTTTAACTATTTACTCTAAAATATTAAAGTGTTTTAAGCAATCTTGACAGACTGGCACAAATATGCTTTCATTTTAAAAAAATCGCTCCTCACGGCTATATGCGGTGAACATCTCCGTTCTCACAGGTTTCTGAGTTTTCTCATCATCAATCACTTTCAGTCTGGGAACATGTTCAGTGCTGCGAATTTGTTAAGCCTGTTCTGGCAACATTGTGGTCAAATTATTTGATTTAATAGAGGATATCGTGTATTGAGGAGATAGGCAAAGATATTGCAGAGAGCTGAGACATATGACGACTTTAAAGACGATATTTAGCTTGTTTCGCATTAATGTAGATATATTACATGTTTTAATTACATTATTGAATAAATAATTAGCATTATTATTTTTAATCATCATCATTAATAATAAATAGGCTAAACTAAAAATAATTTGACAGCTTCAGCTGTTCACATCACCGGCACTTTCGGACTTCAGCACCAGGTGTCTTTAGCATGAATTGAAATAGACTTTCCCTCCTAAAGGAAAAAATACAATAATTTTTAAAATTGCAATGCGATTATTGTCATGTATTCGCAATTTCACATAAGTCAGCATGCGAAAATGTACTTATTTCCATTGCGCTCTCTCTCTCTCAGCAGCAGTTCACGCGCGCTGGCACTACCATACACAGCCACATCTCGTAGCAAATTCATTTGCAACTTTGTTGCACAAAAAATAGGCTAAATAACAAAATTTAATTAACAAACAAATTAAATAAAATGATTTGTAAAAATGAAACTACAGAAAAAAGAAAAAGAAAAGAACTGAAACCAGCTCAAATGTTCTGTTCTGGAATAACAGGTGTTGCGATCAAATTAATTCGATGGAATGATAAACACAAACAGGCACATTTTTCAGAAAATAGACTAGCCTATTTTATTTAATTTAAAAATATGTTAGGGCCTATATTTATTATATAGGCTATATTTTTTAAAATAGCCTATATTAAATTACCATTCATTTTGGCTTTAACGAATTATTGAACAGATTATTAATAACTTATCAAAAATTTTTTTTACTGAGCTCAGTGTTGGCCGTCACCGGATAAAGTCCAATCTTTCTTTAATTTTTTGGACTTTTGTTTGAAAGCTTAGTGGCATTGTAGAGGTCCAATTTACTGTTGTTTGATTTAAATTATAGCCTATATATGTGCCAATAAACAAGTCAAAGGAATGAGTGAATTAATAAAATGATTCTTAAATGTCGATATTGTTTTTACTCAAAAAAATAACAAATGTTTTATAAAAATGAACGAGCAATTTTCATCACTTATACGATTCAGTTAAATATAAGTTGGACATTTATGGGGCCATGTAACATGTTTTTGTGTTTGTTTTTTGTTCTCGGTGGTCTTTAATATATACTGAATAGCTACGCAAATATTTTCTAAAATATCAACCAGGATTTGTCAATAGCTTAATTATGAAGACAAAAAAATATTAAAAATAACAAAAATAAAATGATGAAAAATACAAAGATAAAAAGAGCAGCATTTTGCTAAATATAATAGTCCTTTATATGCTTTAAAATCCTGCTATGTGTTGTTTCATATTCGTTTTTATTTCACTTGATGCATTAGTTATTTAATGTTTGAAATGCTGAAAGAAATAACAGCCGTCGTTTAAATCATTATTTTACCATCAAAATGTAGTATATTTTATATTATTATCAACTTTTGATATAAAACCGCTGTTTAATTTAATTGATTGTTAAAAATGAAATAATTTTATGGCATAACAGTGTTTAGTTGCTTTCGCTTTCGTTCTTCACGGAAGCTGTAACAGAAGCGTGTGCCGCATTCATCTCTGACATAGGTTACTCAGCCTGTAGCCTAGTTTGGGATTTTTTCGTTGTGACGATTAAGCAAGGATCATAATGCATTGCATATTCGGCTCATTCTTCAGTAGCCATCATTGATCACAGGATTTTCTAGAAACTGACATCCCTAGTTCAACGTAAAAAAAAAAAGAGAGATCATGCTTTTATGATGTTAGTTTTCATACAATAAAAAGATTTCAATCAGAGAAATCCTCTGGCTTTTTTCTTTTTGTTTTTTTTTTTTTTTGCTGTATCGAAAACATACCGAACCGTGACACCACTGTGTCGTATCGAACCGAACCGTGATTTTTGTGAACCGTTACAGAACACCCCTAATATATATATATATATATATATATATATATATATATATATATATATATATATATATATATATATATATATATGTGTGTGGAGTGTATCGTTTGTCTGTGTATATGTATATAGTATATATGTATATCTATCTGTATAGAATGTATCATGTGTGTATATGTATAGTGTATCATGTGTGTATATGTATGAAGGGTATCATGTGTGCATATGTATAGTGTACCATGTGTGCATATGTATGGACTGTATTGTGTGTCTATGTATAGAGTGTATCATGTGTGCATATGTATGGAGTGTATCATTTAGTTATATGTATGGAGTGTATCTTGTGTGCATATGTATGGAGTGTTTAGGTTTATCAACTTCTAGTAGCCCAGTGGTTACGTGACTAACCGATCGTGCCAGAGACCTGGGTTCTATCCCAGGCCTTGACAAGAGTGTATCGTGTGCATATATATGGAGTGTGTCATGGGCGTATATGTATCATGTGTGCTTATGTATATAGTGTATTGTGTGCATATGTATAGAGTGAGTGGGCTTATAAACTTCCAGTAGCTCAGTGATTACGTAACTCAACTATCACACCAGAGACCTGGGTTCTATCCCAGACCCTGACAAGAGTGTAACATCAGTGTATATGTATTTGTATAGAATGTATTCTATGGAGTGTATCCTGTGTGTAAAGTGTACTGTATATGTATAGAGTGTATCATTTGTGCATATATATGGAGTGCATCATTTGTGTGTATATGTATATCTTTGTATAGAATGTATCATGTGTGCATATGTATAGTGTATCTTGTGTGCATATGTAATGGAGTGTATTGTGTGTGTATGTGTGCAGTTTTTGGGTTGATCAACTTACAGTAGCTCAGTGGTTACGTGACTCACCTTTCATGCCGGGTTCTATCCCAGACCTTGACAAGAGTGTATCAGGTGTGCATATGTATGGAGTGTATCATTTGTGTATTTGTATGGAGTGTATCATTTGTGTATATGTGAGTGTATCCTGTGTGCATATGTATGGAGTGTGTACATGTAAAAAAAGTGTGTACATCTTTAGAGTGTATTGTGTGTATATGTATTTGTATAGAATGTATCATGTGTGTGCATATGTATGGAGTGTTTATGTATAGAGTGTATCATTTGTGCATATGTATGGAGTGTATCATTTGAATATATGTATGGAGTGTATAGGCTTATCAACTTCCAGTAGCTCAGTGGTTACATGACTCACCTTTCATGCCAGAGACCCAGGTTCTATCCCAGACCTTGACAAAATTACATCATCAGTGTATATGTATGGAATGTATCATGTGTGGATATGTATGGTGTGTATCATTTGTCTATATGTATGGTGTGCATATGTATAGAGTGTGTATCGTGTGTGCATATGCATGGAGTGTATAATTTGTGTATATGTATGGAGTGTATGCGTATATCTATTTGTACTGAATGTATCATGTCTGCATATGTATAATGTCTATCATGTGTGCATATTTAAGGAGTGTGCATATGTATGGACTGTGTCATTCGTGTGTATGTATAAAGTGTAACATGAATGTATAGAGTGTAGTATCTGTAAGTGTATGAAGTGTGTCATGGGCGTATATGCATCATGTGTGCATATGTATGGAGTGTATGTGTACAGTGTTTGGGGTTTTATCAACTTCCAGTAGCTCATTGTTTATGGTGACTCACCATTATTTCAGAAACTCAGGTTCGAATCCAGACCCTGGCAGCTGTATCCATGTAGGTATAGAGTGTAGTATCTGTAAATGTATAGTGTATAGAGTGTGTATGTATGGAATGTGTCTGTGTGTATAGTAGAGAGAGTATCAGGTGGTGCATATGTATGGAGTGTATATGTATAGAGTGTTTGGTTTTATTCACTTCCAGTAGCTCATTGTTATGTGACTCACCTATCATGCCAGAGACCCAGGTTCTAGTCCAGATCCTGACAGGAGTGTGTCATCTGTGTATATGTATAGAGTGTGTATTTGTATGGATAGTATCATGTGTGTGTATATGTATATCTATTTGTATTGAATGTTTCATGTGTGCATATGTATAGGGTGTATCATGTGTGCATATGTATGGAGTGTGTATATGTATAGAATGTATCATGTGTGTATATATATGGAGTGTACCATTTGTGCATATGTATGGAGTGTATCATTTGTGTATATGTATGGAGTGTGTCATGTGCACATGTATAGAGTGTTTGGGCTGATCAACTTCCAGTAGCTCAGTGATTTAACTCGCCTTCCATGCCAGAGACCCGGGTTCTATCTCAGACCCTGACAAGAGTGTATCATCAGTGTATTTGTATTTGTATAGAATGTATCATGTGTGTGCATATGTGTGGGCTGTATTGTATGTGTGTAGTGTGTATAATGTATAAGAGTGTATCATTTGTTGCATACGTATGGAGTGTATCATTGTGTATATGTGCGGATTTTATCATGTGTGTATATGTATAGTGTGTGTGTGTGTGTGTGTGCGTGCGTGCGCAAATATATATATATACCATGTGTGCATATCTATGTGTATCGTGTGTATATGTATAGAGTGTATCATGTGTGCATATGTATGGAGTGTATCTTGTGTGCATATGTTGTCAGGATTGCGGTGTGGGGAAAGGAGCGAGGACTCAGGTGCAGTAAATCAGGGTATTTATTTATAATAATAAAATAAAATAAAATGGCAAAATAAACAACCCCGAGGGGAAAACATTACAAAACATACAAACTTTGCAGGGCAGGCTGGCAGGGATCAGGGCTAGACAGGACAGGACAATGAACGATGATGTACGAAGACGAACTGGCACAGACAGCAGACATGAGGAGATCTTAAGGAGGAGTAAATTAACACAAACAGGTGAACATGATAAACTAATAATGGGTTAACAAGGAGGGTGGGACTAGACAATAGACTGATGAGCACATGACATAACACACACACACAAGCACGTGGCGCATGTAAACATACGCCACGTGCCAAACACAACACCAACAGAAGACTGACGCAGACACGAGCACACAATGAATGAAACACTCACCGTGTGCTCACACAGCAGCGTGCGTGCTTCATCCCAGCGCCGACCGAACCGAACCAACTAGACCGAGACGCGGGGACTGAAACACCACGCTGCAAACCGCAAACAAAACACCCGCAAGAGCTCCAACCGTAAACACACCCAAACTCCACACCCACGTAAAGTGGGAACGCGCAGGGTCCAAGCGCGCCCTCAATTGGCGCTCATACAGAGACACGCACAATGACAGAACACAATGCCCGACCCGAGAAAACTCGAGCCGAGCACAACAAGACAGAGCTAGTGTCTGGACTCTGCCACCAACAAGAGTTAACAAGACCAGAGTGGCAGAACCCTGACAATAGCCCCCCCCAAAAGGGACGCCACCTGGCGTCCCTAAAGGGAACATCCAACAAGGTACAAGACAGACAAGAAACACCACAAGACAACAAACAGGCAACATCAACACACAAGACAGGGAAGTGAACATGCAAGACAACATGAAGGGGGGGAGGGAGGGAGCCAAGCCAGACCCAACAAGACAGACAAGGAGGGATGAGGGGGCAAACCAGGTGGAACAATTTAGGATGGGACTGGAGGGACAGTTCCAGGCGGAGCAGAGGAACTCTCCAGGTGAGTTCCGAGGGTTAGGGGACCAGGCAGGGGACCAGGGTGAAGACGGAGGGTCAGTCCAGGGGGTGTAGGGCAAACCAGGGAGGAGCAGGAGGGATGACCCAGAGAGGATCCTTCAGGAGAGACAGGCAGGAGGTTTGTAGGAGCCGGCTGGGCAGGAGGCCTGTGGGGTCCGGCTGGGCTGGAGGTTTGAGGGGAGCCGGCAAGGCTGGAGCCTGAGAGCCGCAGGGCTGGAGGGCTGAGGGAGCCGGCAGGACTGGAGGCCTGAGGGAGCCGGCAGGGCTGGAGGCCTGAGGGGCCGGCTACAGGAGGCCTGTGGGGAGCCGGCAGGGCTGGAGGCCTGTGGGGAGCCGCAGGGCTGGAGGCCTGAGGGGAGCCGCAGGCTGGGGCCTGAGGGAGCCGGCAGGCTGGAGGCCTGTGGGAGCCGGCAGGGCTGGAGGCCTGTGGGGAGCCGGCAGGGCTGGAGGCCTGTGGGGAGCCGGCAAGGCTGGAGGCCTGTGGGGAGCCGGCAAGGCTGGAGGCCTGAGAGGGGCCAGCAGGGCAAGACGTCTGGGTGGTGCCGGCAGGGCAAGGAGCCGGGCTGGGACTGGCAGGGCAAGACGTCTGGGTGGTGCCGGCAGGCAAGACGTCTGGGTGGTGCCGGCAGGGCAAGGAGCCGGGCTGGACTGGCGGCAAGACGTCTGGGTGGTGCCGGCAGGGCAAGGCTCTGGGTGGTGCCGGCAGGGCAAGACGTCTGGGTGGTGCCGGTAGGGCTAGGAGCCGGGCTGGAGCAGTCATTGAGCTGCGCACTGGGGCTGGAGCCGACACTGGCGGCGCGCACTGGGGCTGGAGCCGACACTGGCGGGCGCACTGGGGCTGGAGCCGACACTGGCGGGCGCACTGGGGCTGGAGCCGACACTGGCGGGCGCACTGGGGCTGGAGCCGACACTGGCGGGCGCACTGGGGCTGGGCCGACACTGGCGGGCGCACTGGGGCTGGAGCCGAAACTGGCGGGCGCACTGGGGCTGGAGCCGACACTGGCGGGCGCACTGGGCTGGAGCCGACACTGGCGGGCGCACTGGGGCTGGAGCCGACACTGGCGGGCGCTCTGGGGCTGGAGCCGTGGTGGTGCAGGAGCCCTTTCTCCTCCTACGCTTCCTAGTTTTTGGTGGCTGGAAGCTGGCCACCTCTTCAGACACTGCAGTGTACTCCACCGCCTGCAGAACGGGTGCAGTGTCTGTTGCGGGTGCCTCAATGGGTGATGCTGTAGCCAGGGTTGTAGCTGGGCAGGCTGCAGCAGGTTCGGTTACCACTGAAGGGGTCGAGGAGGAAGGCCTGTTCCTCCTCTTCCTCTTTCCAGTGGGAGACAGCAGGTTCAGGTTGGTCTGTCGGTGGAAGTACAGAACAAACCCTCTCCTGAAGACTATCATGGGCCCCTTGATTAACCATATGGTCCACAAATTGTTCGTATGTGTAGCCCACAGTCTCTGTATCTGCAGATAAAGGGGTTTATCAAGAGCAAAGTTCAGGAGGTTTAAAAGAGCCCAGTCATTGAACCCGAGCCCCTCTGCTGCCATACGGAACCTCTCCCAAACTTCTTCAATTCAACACCATGTTGTCGCAGTCCATGCAGTCGAAGAAGCTGCGGCACATGGTTTAAGAAGGAGTCGGTCTGCTGGGTCCTCATATTGGCCAGTTCGTACTGTCAGGTTGCGGTGTGGGGAAAAGGAGCGAGGACTCAGGTGCAGTAAATCAGGGTATTTATTTATAATAAATAAAATAAAATGGCAAAATAAACAACCCCGAGGGGCAAACATTAACAAACATACAAACTTGCAGGGCAGGCTGGCAGGGATCAGGGCTAGACAGACAGGACAAGGAGATGAACGATGATGTACGAAGACGAACTGGCACAGGACAGCAGACATGAGGAGATCTTAAGGAGGAGTAAATTAACACAAACAGGTGAACATGATAAACTAATAATGGGTTAACAAGGAGGGTGGGACTAGACAATAGACTGACGAGCACATGACATAACACACACACACAAGCACGCGGTGCATGTAACATACGCCACGTGCCAAACACATCACCAACAGAAGACTGACGCGAGACACGAGCACACAATGAATGAAAACACTCACCGTGTGCTCACACAGACGCAGCGTGCGTGCTTCATCCCAGCGCCGACCGAAACCGAACCCAACTAGACCGAGACGCTGGGACTGAAACACCACGCTGCAAACAGACAAACAGAAACACCGGACGATAGCGCACAACCGTAAACACACCACAAACTCCGCCGCACGCCATAAAGCGGGAACGCGCAGGGTCCAAGCGCGCCCGATTGGCGCTCATACAGAGACACGCACAATGACAGAACACAAGTGCCCGACCCGAGAAAACTCGAGCCGACACAACAAGACAGCTAGTGTCTGGACTCTGCCACCAAAACAAGAGTTAACAAGACCAGAGTGGCAGAACCCTGACATATGTATAGTGTACCATGTGAGCATATGTTTGGATTTTGGGTTTATCAACTTCTAGTAGCCCAGTGACGTGACTCACCTATCATGCCAGAGACACAGGTTTCATCCCATACAGGTTCTATACATATACACACTCCATATGTGATACACTCTATACATATACACACGACACACTCCATACATATGCACACATGATACACTCTATACATATACACACGACACACTCCATACATATACACACATGTACACTACACAATTCACACGATACAATCTACACATACACGCTCCGTACATAGCACAGATGATACATCCTACATATACACTCTATACATATACACATAAACAGTACATATACACACTCCATACATATGCACACATGATAACTCCATACATATACACAAATGATACACTCCAAATATATGCACATGATACTCCATACATATAACACCTATACATATGCACAAATGATACACTCCATACATATACACAATGATACACTCTATACATACAGTATACAAATGATACACTCCAAATATATGCACACATGATACACTCCATCCTATACCACTCTATACATACGCACATATATACACTCTATACATACAGTATACACAAATATACACTCCAAATATATGCACACATGATACACTCTATACATATACACTCTATTCACACCATGATACACATACACACTCCATACATATGCACGCATAATACACAATAAATATGCCACCACTACGCTCTATACATATGCACACATGATACACTCCATACATTACACACATGATACCTCCATGCATAATACACAAATGATACACTCCATATATATGCACACATGATACACCTCCTATCATATACCTTCTACATGCACAATGATACACTCCATACATTACACACATGATACACTCTATACATACAGTATACACAAATGATACACTCCAAATATATGCACACATGATACACTCCATACATACACTCTATACATACGCACATATGATACACTCTATACATACAGTATACACAAATGATACACTCCAAATATATGCACACATGATACACTCTATACATATACACTCTATTCACACATGATACACATACACACTCCATACATATGCACGCATAATACACAATAAATATGCCACACACTACGCTCTATACATATGCACATGATACACTCCATACATATACACACATGATACACTCCATGCATATACAAATGATACACTCCATATATATGCACACATGATACACTCCATACATATACACTCTATACTATGTACACATGACACACTCCATACATGTACACAAATGATACACTCCATACTAGGGCTGGGCGATATGGCAAAAAAAAAAATCTCGATTTTTTCATAAAGTTTGACCGATTCACGATTTCGATTTCGATTTTTTTTATTTATTTTTTATTAATTTTGTTTTTACTGTGTAACTACCTTACCAGTTTACCTTGTTCATTTAAATTTAAATAAATGCACTCTCTCATGTAGGGATGCTAAACATAGCTACAATAGAAATCACAGCACCCGTATTTATTTATTTAATAAATATTTCAAATAACAGAAAAATAAACAATGATAATGCAACAATAGTTTATCTGTATTAGTGGCATGGCAGAAATATATATTTAGACAGGCCTTGTCAAAGTGAGCGGGCACTTTCACTAATAAAAAATATAGCACTTAAATTATTTCATAACAATCAATAAAATAACAGCGGTTTTATATCAAAAGTTGGTAATGATATAAAATATACTACATTTTGATGGTAAAATATAACCATTTAAATGATTTCAGTATTCAAACATTAAATAACGAATGCATCAAGTTAAATATAAAAAACAAATGAATCAACACAGCATATCAGGATATAAAGGACTATATTTAGCAAAATGCTGCTCTTTTGTTTTATGTTTACTTCAGTAATTCCACCCGGGAGCTGTTTTGCACTGTGAAACTGAAAACACTGAAATAAGTAAAAGAAGGGCATGCATCGAGTACTTTTGTCCGTCTCATCATTTGCTCGAGCATGAATTAACGAGCTGTTACTCTGCCGCCGGACATTGCGGAGAAAGTTACACCTATCATCATGCTTAAAACAAAGAATTAGAATTATTAAAGTGGCGATCGGGTGCGGATATATATATCAGATAAAATAATATGTGCGGGCGGGTGGATGATTAGAATGAAGGAGGCAAGGAGCGGACCTCCGCCTGTCGAGCCTTCTTCCTCCTCTCCTCTCTCTCCTCTCCTCGCGCGGGCGCGCCCGTCTCGCAGCTCGCGCGGGAGAGACTGCGGCTGCGGGACAGAGCCGCGACATCAACACACAGAATCAGCACAATTCAGCACGGTTGTCTAACAGTTTAGAACGGTTTGGCACGATAGTGGAAAAGCGGCTTTAATATTTTTATTTAAAAAATCGCGATTTCTCGATTTATAAAAATAAAATCGTCTTAAAACGTAAATTCGAATTAATCGAAAAAATCGAAAAAATCGCCCAGCCCTACTCCATACATATGCACACATGATACACTCTACACATATACCCTCTATTCACACATGATACACATACACGCTCCGTACATATGCACACATGATACATCCATACATATACACTCTATACATATAAACATATACATATACACACTCCATACATATGCACGCATGATACACTCCATACATATACACAAATGATACACTCCATACATATATACACATGATACACTCTATACATATACAAACTCCATACACTATGCATATGCACACACACTACACTTTATACATATCCACACACTACACTCTATACATGTGCACCCATGACATACTATACATATTCACACACATATATATATATATATATATATATATATATATATATATATATATATATAATATATATATATATATATATATATTTATTTATTTATATATATATACAGAACCCGCATATCTGGCGTGAGAGGTGAGTCACGTAACCACTGAGCTACTGGACGTGGATAATTCCGGAATTGGGTAGGCTAAATTGTCCGTAGTGTATGAGTGTGACTAAGTGTGTATTGATGTTTCCCAAAGATGGGTTGCAGCTGGAAGGGCATCCGCTGTGTAAAACATATGCTGGATAAGTTGGCGGTTCATTCCGCTGTTGCGACCCCAGATTAATAAAGGGACTAAGTTGAAAAGAAATTGAATGAACGAATGAATATACATATAAGTTATGCCCTAATTTAATTAATCATAGTTTAATATAAGCTTTGGATCCTGCATCTCAAATGTAAGGAACAGGAAAGGAGACTGAAGGGAATAATAAAGTTTGTTTTTGGGTATTAACCTTAACCCTTTTTCATATGTTTTTTATAATAATACTTTTTCATATTTACTTTAGATTACTTAATTTTATTATTTATGGATCAATGTTTTCACTTTTGGCTAATTATTGTTCAGTGTTGTTTCATATCAGTGTTTTTGCTTTTGTAATTTATATATACAGTATATAAAAAATACTTAACCTAGAATCATTTATAGAATCTTCAATCTGTTTGCTTAATAGAATATGTTTTTAACGCCCCAGAAGGACGCAAAGTAGGAGTCACTGGTCCCTTCATTAAAGAACAACAAAAAAACAGTGCTGTTTTAAAATGTCCAAGTCATTCAGACAGTTATTAAGTAAAATAAATCAGGCTTTACTTTTCTGTTTCATTGATTGTATTTAATAAGCAATATAATCTAAAATGTTTGTGCTGTTTCGGCTGTCCCTGAAAGTTTGTGGTGACCCAATCACATGTCGGCGCGTTGTCCGGGCAGGGCGAAAGGGAGCAGAGAACACAGCTAACGCGAGTAAGCTAATGCACAAAAGCAGCGTTTGACTGCTGAAGGGCGTTTTTAGGTGACCTGGTTTGGTCACTTAAAACTTTTGTCTTCTAATGAGCAGTTGCGATGGAGCCCGTACCCATACATGCAGACATCATACATTTCAGACATGTACAGAAGGTTTCATCTGCTATAAGGGTTAAAACAACACATTGATTAACCTGGTTGGTTGGAATAAACACAGTATATGAGGAAAAATATGGCATATTATTCAAGATACATCTGCTTTAGTTGTAACACAAAATTGTCTTTAATTCATATACATTAACTCTAGAGATCCTTTCCTTCTCTACGTAACTTGAATCTGACAGGATGTCCCATATGACGAGCACATGACATGCCAGGAGTCATGAACAAGAGTTTCGTGAGGCAATTAGCAAGTTTTCCTGTTGCAAATCCAATTGTTAAGTGATTAAATCATTTACCAAAAATAGTAGAGGTTTTTGAAGTAATAGAAGTAATGAGGTGTTGAATTAACTCATTCCCTTTCAACACTAAGTTCAAAACTATTTTCAAATGAGTAGAATTAACTTTAAGTAAATTTCGAGTTAACTACACTCATTTCATTTGATAAAGTTGACTGTTGTTTACAGTGTAGGATCGTCTGAAAGATAACTATTTTGACTATATGTAAGGTGTGCAATATATTTATACTTGTATGAACACTTTACAGTTGGTTTTGTGAATGCAAATCATTGTCCTACAAAGCTGTGTGCTTTAAAGAAAGATATTAGCATTTGAGCACAGTCAATTATTAAAAATAGCATTTTTGACTTTTTGACAGATTATTGTAATAATATACACTGTTCACAGTTTCCTGTAGAATCACCAGTAACTTACTGTAAATCAATTACAGCAATAAAATATACTGTATTTATATTTACTGCACCATTTATCTTGCTGTATATTTTAGTATTGTGTTTCTTTACTGTCAAATCTATATCGTAGGAATTTTCACAATGCAATTTCCACATTGCAATTTTAAAATGCGGTAACATACCACATAACTGTCCTACAGTAAAACACAGTTCATATTACAGTTAAATAATGTATAATTTTCAAAAATGGTTAACATTGTATAAAAAAGTAAAAAGTGTGCATTATATTAATATGTGAACACGGTACAGTACGTTTCGTGATTGAAAGACATAAAGCTATTGAGCTTTAAAATATGATATTTAGCATTTAAGGACATTCATATTTAATATTCAATTCAAATCAATTCATCTTTATTTCTAAAGCACTTTTATAATGAAGATTGTGTCAAAGCAGCTTAACATAGAAGTTCTAGTAACTGTGTCAGTCCAGTTTTCAGAGTTGAAGTTCAGTTTAGTTCAGTTCAGTATGGTTGAACTTTCACTGCTGAAAGTCCAAAGACTGAAGAGCAAATCCATTGATGCGTAGCTCCACAAGTCCCAAACAAGCACCTCAGTGGCGAGGAAAAAACTTCACCATTTGACGAAAGTGAATGGAAAAAAACTCTTGAGAAAAACCAGAATCAGTTGAACACAACCATTTCTCCTCTGGCCAAACTTCTTGTGCAGAGCTGCAGTCTAGGCGCCATGCTGGAGAACGCTGACCACCACAGCATCTGCTCAGGATACAGCCTGGTCCAGGATTACGGAGACCTCTAGAAGTCTTCTATGGTTGGCATCATCTCTTCACAGGTCTTAGATCACACTTTTATTGTAATAACTAAAAATGTAAAAGGTGTGTATTATTTCTGCAAACTACATGAACACTTTACAGTTTGTTTTGTAATTGAAAGCCATTGTGTTATAAAATATGATATTAGCATTTCAGGACAATTCAGTTATTAAAATATAGCATCATTTTTTTTTTTTTTTTGTATTTATGTTTGATTCACTATCACAGATAAGCACATTTTATTTTATTAACTCTAGGGGGATTGTTTTTCTTAATGGTGGCTAAATTCCAACCTTCTGTTGAGGATGGTTTGATGCTTTTCCCAGTTCTGATTATGAGAAAGATCAAACAAACAGAAACAGGGAAAACATAAACAGTGTGGCTTTGTCAGCATTGCCTTTATCTGCTGTTTGAACTCCATTATATTCAACCTTGCATGATTCATTAGAGCGTTCTGAGTTTCAGAATGAACAGTTTTTTAGGGAGCGTTAAGAGCTTGTTGGATAGGTATCTCACTAAAACAACTCTGAAAGCCTATCACTTTCTGCTCTCAATTACAAACGCACGTGTGTGAATTTGTACGCTGTGTTCCAAGAAAGACTCATTAGAATGTTCTGTCCTGCCTCAGCACTATTTGCCAACTATGTGTGCAGCGTGACACACTAATATCGTGACATCTTATACATGTCAGAAAGATCAGTTACATTTCCTGCAGCAGCTGCACTGTACCCACCAATTCAAATAAACACAATGTATTTGCTGATAATAATATTACGAAAATAGTGCACACACAGACAAACACTTATAAAAAATACAGATTTTATTTATTTATTGATTTATTTGTTTGTTTATTTTTGCTTGTTTATAATTTATATTTATTTATTTACATTATTTTATAGAAACATTTATAATTATTATTATTATTGTTGTTGTTGTTATTTTTATGTTTTCATGCATTCACACATTTAGATTTCATTATGTTTTATTGCAATAATACTTTTATTTGTTGTTTAATTATTGCAATAAATAGTTGCTAATTGTATCATTTAGACCTTGTAACTTAAACAACGGACATTTGTGACCCTGGACCACAAATAAAAGGTAAATTATTGAAAATTGAGATGTTTACATCATCCAGAAGCTGAATAATTCACTTTCCAATGTTGTGTATTGTAATATTTGTTAAAATAAAGCTATTAGAAAATCTGGAATATGAAGGTTCGACAAAAATCTAAATAATGAGAAAAACACCTTTAAAGTTGTCCAAATTACGTTTTAACATAATTATGTAAGGAAATGTACTGTACAAAATGTCTTCATGGAATATGATCTTTACTTAATATTCTAATGTCATGTAAGAATAAATGCAGATTTTTTTATACAATGTATTTGGCTACTGTCAAAAATGTACCCATGCAACATAAGTCTGGTCTTGTGGTCTAGGGTCACGTTTAGTGTTTTAGTGTACAGTCAATGCTATCAGAATTTTTCCCATACAGACAGAAAACAACAAATGTTTTGTATGCTGAGTTTCTAGGCCATATTAAATGATGTCACTCAGCAACAAACAATTTCAGACACTAGCAAGTATGCAAAATTACCCAACATTGCTCTATGAGGCACACTGTAAAAAAAAAAAGTTGACTCAACTTAAAATTTTAAGGTAACAAACTTCAGGAAATTTTTTAGTTGACTCAACTTTCAACCAAATTACTGCACTTGACTGCTTTAAGTTGAATAAACTCAAAAATGTCCTGAAATTTGTAGTCTAAAATTTTAAGTTGAATCAACTTTTTTTTTTTATGAAAAATATATTGCCAGACTGTTGTAAAGACTACTTATGCTAACAATGATTATGCTTTAAAAAGGACAGCTTGAAGACATGGACAAATCATATATGATTGTAAAAGTACTTTATTGGGTTTTGTGTTTTATCTATCTCCTGCCTGTGCATGTCTTTGCTGATGCCAGATTTCTGCATTTGCAGTTATATTCATAGACAGTCATGAATTGCATAATCTGTTAATCATATAGTTCCTATAGCTCTGCTTTTCTGAGCTGTAGCTCCCTCTGTTGCATTTACTGAAAGCATTACAGTATGAGATGAGAGATCACTCAACGCGCATAGACTGCATTTAAATAGTCGATGCTTTCTAAAGAAATATGATGTAACACTACAATTCATCCTTATATCCTTATTGGAGTTATTTTGTGTATTCTTGTGATTGCCAATAAAAAAAGCGAGGAAGCAGTGGCCAAGTACTGCATGTTCTTTTAGTTTTTTTTTTCAGTTTGTTTGAGGTGTACTATTAGCACAAGTTAATCAATTACTAACTGTTTTCATTGTAAATCATCAGTGAAATGATGCTGAAATATAAAATTAAAAAACGTTTGGAGAAAAGTCTAAACTTCTTTTCTGTTGTATTTATTTTGCTATCAGCTTTCACAAAATCTCCCCTTTTTGGTCTTAATGTTGCTTCAGGGATGCACGTTAAAGGTTTATTTAACATAAAACCAAAAATTCCTAATTCAGGCCTACTGAACTTTTGCTTAACAAAGCCTGTTTAAGTTCTTGAAGCTTCCATAGATTTCCATAGTATTTGTTTTTCCTACTATGGATGTCGATGGTTCCCTGTTTTATCTAGAAACTCGGTGGGTGGGTAAATAGGAGATAATTTATATTTTCATTTTTTGGGGGGTGATATATTCCTTTAAGGGCAAGTCTTATAGCACAGTAAGGCAATTAGTCCGACAAAAGAAAACATTTTTATTTTATTTTATCCTTGCTGTTTGAGGACTGATGCTTTTAGCCTCACTCTCTGCCCATCATAAGCCCTGACTTACCAATAAGAACAAACAGAAATCTGATACAATGAAATATTTGCAATTACATGACATACAAGTTCATATTTAAATTTCACATATATAAAATATAAGTCATATGCAACACATAGTAACAAATATTGCAAAAATGGCCACTTACATATATATTATATATATATATATATATAATATATATATATAATATAAATATAATATATATATAATATATATATTATATATATATATACTGTAAAAAATATGCATAAATTAGCGGTTTTCTTTATTTTTTGATTAATGTTTTTTTTATTTTCCCCCTTTTATTAATGTTGAATGTTTTTAATATTATCTGACATGGATGCCCACACAGACGCAGTGGAGGAAGGCACAACAACGTCTCTTCTTCCTCAGGCATCTCAGGAGGTTTGGAATGAGCCCCCACATCCTCGCTCGTTCTACACTGCACTGTGGAGAGCATCCTCACTGGCTGCATCCACCTGGTACGGAAGCAGCACCAGCAGCAATCGCAAAGGTCTACATAGGATCGTCCGAACTGCTGGACGTGCTGCACTTTAACAAATCCATACTTAAAACAATACTGCCTACGTATCGCTGTCAACATTGCCAATTTTACATTGTCTTGTTTTTTGTGAGTATGTTGTTGTATACTGCACTGTCGTATCCTGCACTGTCTGTATTTGCACTGTCTGTATTTGCACTGTCGTTGTATTTGCACTGTCTGTATTTTGCACTGTGTTGTATTACACTGTCTGTATTTTGCACTGTCTGTATTTTTGCACTGTCTGTATCCTGCACTGTCTGTATTTTTGCACTGTCTGTATTTTGCACTGTCTGGAGCCAGCACCTAAGCTTTCACTCATCATAGCACACTGCTGCTGATGATGTGACAATAAAAGTGATTTGATTTGATACATATGCACACATGGTACATTCTATACAAATAGATATACATATATACTCTATACATATGCACACATGATACATTCCATACATATACACAAATGATGAATTCCATACATATGGGCACATGATACACTCCATACATATACACAAATGATACACTCCATACATATACACTGATGAAACACTCTTGTCAAGGTCTTGGATAGACCCCGGTCTCTGGCACGATAGGTGAGTCACGTAACCACTGAGCTACTGGAAGTTGATGAGCCTGAACATTGTACCCATACACAAACACTACACTCCATACACAAACACACACAATACATTCTATACAAATACATATACATATACACAGATGACACCCCTCTTCTCAGGGTCTGGGATAGATCCTGGGTCTCTGGCACGATAGGTGAAGTCACGTAACCACAGGGCTACTAGAAGTTGATAAAGCCAAACACTCCATACATATGCACACAAGAGTGTATCATCAGTGTATTTGTGTAGAATGTATCATTTGTGTATATGTGTGCATATGTATGGAGTGTATAATGTGTGCATATGTATGGAGTGTGTACATGTATAGGGTGCATATGCATGGAGTGTGTATATGAATAGAGTGTATCATGTGTGCATATGTATGGAGTGTATCATTTGTGTATATGATAGAGTGTATTATCTGTAAGTGTATGGAGTGTGTCATGGAGTAGATGTATCATGGTGCATATGTATAGTTTACCATGTGTGTATAAGTGGTTATGTGAGTCCCCTTTCATGCCAAAGACCTGGGTTCTATCCCGACCTTGACAAGAGTTTATCACCAGTGTATATGTATGGAGTGTATCATGTGTGCATATGTATGGAGTGTGAACATGTATAGAGTGTATCATGTGTTTTTGTAGAATGTATCATGTGTGTAGTGTGTACTGTATATGTATGGAGTGTGTATAGAGTGTATCATTTGTGCATGTATGGAGTGTATCATTTGTGTATATGTATGGAGTGTATAGCGTGTGTTTATATGTATGGAGAGTATACTATGTATAGAGTGTATATGTATATCTATTTGTATAGAATGTATCATGTGTGCGTATGTATAGAGTGTAGTATGTATGCATATGTATAGTGTATCTTGTGTACATATGTATGGAGTGTATCATGTGTGTAGTATATAATGTATCATGTGTGTATATGTATGGAATATATATATGTATGTATTGAGTGTTTATCATGTGTTTATGTAAGTGTATCATGTATGGAGTGTATCGTATATGTATGGAGTGTATTGTGTGCATATGTATAGTGTACCATGTGTGCATAAGTATGGAGTGTTTGGCTTTATCAGCTTCTAGTAGCCCAGTGGTTACGTGACTCACCTATTGTGCCAGAGTTCCAGGTTCTATCCCAGACCCCGACAAGAGGTGTCATCTGTGTATAAGTATTTGTATAGAAGTATTGTGTGTGTTTGTGTATGGAGTGTATGGAATTTGTGATGGGTACAATGCTTGGGGCTCAACAACTTCCAGTAGCTCAGTCGGTTCCGTGACTCACCTATCGTGCCAGAGACCCGGGTTCTATCCCAGACCTTGACAAGAGTGTGTCATCAGTGTATATGTATAGAGTGTATCATGAATGCATATGTATGGAGTGTTTCATTTGTTTATATGTATGGAGTGTATCATGTGTGCATATGTATGGAATTATGTATGGAATGTTTCATTGTGCACATGTATAGAGTATATATGTATATCTATTTGTATTGAATGTAATCATGTGTGCATAAGTATAGTCTACTGTGTGTGTATATGTATAGAGTTGGATCATGTGTGTATTTGTATAGTGTACCATGTATGTAGTGTATCATGTGTGCAATTGTATGGAGTGTATCATTGTGCATATGTATGAAGTGTTGTTTTGTGGTATGTATACGGTGTTTTGGGATTTCTAAACTTCCAGTAGCTCATTGGTTATGTGGACTCACCTTTCATGCCAGAAACCCAGGTTCTATCCCAGACCTAGACACGAGTGTCTCACCAGTGTATATGTATGGAGTGTATCGTGTGTGCATATGTATGGAGTGTATCATGTTTGTATATATATATATATATATATATATATATATATATATATATATATATATATATATATATATGAAGTAATATAGTATAAAGTGTATATGTATATCTATTTGTACTGAATGTATCATGTGTGCATACGTATAGGGTGTATCATGTGCGCATATGTATGGAGTGTGTATATGTATAGAGTGTATCATGTGTGCATATGTCTGGAGTGTATCATTTGTGTATATGTATGGAGCGTTCAAGTGTTTTATGTATGGAGAATATACTATGTATAGAGTGTATATATATATATATATATAGAGAGAGAGAGAGAGAGAGAGAGGACATAGAGGAGTATGTATATGTATGGTGTATCGTTGTGTGTGTACATGTTATAGAGTGTATATGTATATCTATTTGTATAGAATGTATCATGTGTGCGTCTATATAGAGTGTAGTATGTATGCATGTATATAGTGTACCATGTGTGCAATTGTATGGACTGGATCGTGTGTATATGTATAGAGTGTATCATGTGTGCATATGTATGGAGTGTATCATATGGTATACAGTTTATCAGTGTGTGGTGTGTACTTTATATGTATGGAGTGTGTATGTGTATAGAGTGTATCATTTGTGCATATGTATGGAGTGTATAATTTGTGTATATGTATGGAGCGTGTCAAGTGTGTATATGTATGGAGTGTATATTATATATAGAGAGTGTGTGTGTGTGTGTGTGTGTGTGTGTGTGTGTGTATATATGGAGTGTGTATTTGTATGGAGTATATTGTTTGTGTGTGTATATGTATAGAGTATATATGTACTGTATATCTATTTGTATAGAATGTATCATTTGTGCATATGTATAGTGTATCATGTGTGTGTATATAAATTTAGTGTGTCATGTGTATATGAATAGAGGGTATCATGTGTGCATTTGTATAATGTAGCATGTGTGCATATGTATGGACTGTATTGTGTGTCTATGTATAGAGAGTATCATGTGTGCATATGTATGAAATGTATAATTTATGTATATGTATGTAGTGTATCTTGTGTGCAGAAGGGCTCATTAACTTCCAGTAGCTCAGTGGTTACGTGACTCACCTTTCATGCCAGACACGGGTTCTATCCCAGACCTTGACAACGTGTATATGTATAGATTTGTATCATGTGTGTATATGTAAGGAGTGTATCATGTGTGTATATGTATACAATATATATGTATATCTATTGTATAGAATGTATCATGTGTGTATTTGTATAGTGTACCATGTGTGTGTATGTGTACAGTGTTTGGATTCATTAACTTCCAGTAGCTCAGTGGTTCCGTGACTCACCTTTCATGCCAGAGACCCAGGTTCTATCCCAGACCTTGACAAGAGTGTGTCATCTGTGCATATGTATGGATTGTGTATATGTATGGAGTGTATCAATTGTATATATGTATGCAGTGTATATTATGTATAGAGTGTGTGTATATATGTCTGTATGTATATATATATATATATATATATATATATAATATTATATCTACTATGTAAATGTATGGAGTGTATTGTTTGTGTGTGTACATGTATAGAGTGTATTTGTATAGAATGTATCATGTGTGCGTATGTATAGAGTGGAGTATGTATGCATATGTATAGTGTATCTTGTGTACATATGTGTGAAGTGTATCATGTGTGCATATGTGCATATGTGCATATTGTGTGTATTATGTGTGTATTTGTATAGTGTACCATGTGTATGTATATGTATATAGTGTATCATGTGCGTATATGTATGGAGGTTATTGTGTGTGCATAAGTACAGTGTACCATGTGTGCATATGTATGGACTGTATTGTGTGTCTATGTATATTGTATCATGTGTGCATATGTATGGAGTGTATCATTTATGTATATCTATGGAGTGTATCTTGTGTGCATATGTATAGTGTACCATTTGTGCAAATGTATGGAGTGTATCATGTGTATATGTATAGAGTCTATCATGTGTGCATATGTATAGAGTGTATCATATATGTATGGAGTGTATCTTGTGTACATATGTATAGTGTACCATGTGTGCGTATGTATGGAGTGTTTCGCTTTATCAACTTCTAGTAGCCCAGTGGTTACGTGACTCTCCTATCGTGCCAGAGACCCAGGTTTTATCCCAGACCCTAACAGGAGGTGTCATCTGTGTATATGTATTTGTATAGAATGTATTGTGTGTGTGTGTGTGTTTGTGTGTGTGTGTGTGTGTGTCATATGTATAGAGTTTATCATGTGTGTAGTGTTTACTTTATATGTTTGGATTGTGTATGTGTTTAGAGTGCATCATTTGTGCGTATGTATGGAGTGTATCATTTGTGTATATGTATGGAGCGTGTCAAGTGTGTATAAGTATGGAGTGTATATTATGTATAGAGAGTGTGTGTGTGTGTGTGTGTGTATATATATATATAATATATATATATATATATATATATATATATATATTAAGGGTGTGTTACGATACGCATATTCGTATCGAACCGTTCGGTACGAGGCTTTCGGTTCGGTACGCATACGAAACCGAACGATTCAGACTAATATCTCAAAAGATATAAGAGAATAAGTGTACAGAATATAATGTTTTCAGTGCAACAATGCTCAACAGGGCATCCCAAATGATGTGACAGGCAACATCTGCCTTCCCCGCCCACCTCCAAACACTACTCTAGTCAGGCACACACTGCACTCAGTGTCGGAGTAAGCTACTGGCGCTCAAACCGAAAGTTATGCCGCTTTCAATCCAAAAAAGCCGGCGGCGTTGGGTGTTGAGATGATGCGGGGTTTGTCGCGGACAAAAATCAAAGACCGAGGGGCGCTGAGATGATGCAGGGTTTGTTGCGGACGAAAGGGTGGAAATGCGCCGCGGACTGACTGCACTACAGCTAGCAAAAGGGCTAGTAACATTAATGTAATCCTCCTATAACCAACAGCGGGTCTGGCGTTTGGGAGCACTTTGGTTTCCCTGTAGACCTTAATGCTTAATCGGTAGTGGAAATTTCGTGTTTTAAGAAATGTAAATGTAATAGAACCTCGTTTCATTATTCCTTCATAAGCCCATTGCCCAGTTGACGGTCAAATCAAGCAGATCTCGGTTATATCCACATGTGCTGCTGTTAATCCGCGAGTCAGGTAATCAAAAAATAGGTCGCATGATATTTAAGTATAAGTGGGTCACGCGTGGGTAAGATCAATTATTGGTGATGCAAACTTTAACTATTTACTCTAAAATATTAAAGTGTTTTAAGCAATCTTGACAGACTGGCACAAATATGCTTTCATTTTAAAAAATCGCTCCTCACGGCTATATGCGGTGAACATCTCCGTTCTCACAGGTTTCTGAGTTTTCTCATCATCAATCACTTTCAGTCTGGGAACATGTTCAGTGCTGCGAATTTTGTTAAGCCTGTTCTGCAACATTGTGGTCAAATTATTTGATTTAATAGAGGATATCGTGTATTGAGGAGATAGGCAAAGATATTGCAGAGAGCTGAGACATATGACGACTTTAAAGACGATATTTAGCTTGTTTCGCATTAATGTAGATATATTACATGTTTTAATTACATTATTGAATAAATAATTAGCATTATTATTTTTAATCATCATCATTAATAATAAATAGGCTAAACTAAAAATAATTTGACAGCTTCAGCTGTTCACATCACCGGCACTTTCGGACTTCAGCACCAGGTGTCTTTAGCATGAATTGAAATAGACTTTCCCTCCTAAAGGAAAAAATACAATAATTTTTAAAATTGCAATGCGATTATTGTCATGTATTCGCAATTTCACATAAGTCAGCATGCGAAAATGTACTTATTTCCATTGCGCTCTCTCTCTCTCAGCAGCAGTTCACGCGCGCTGGCACTACCATACACAGCCACATCTCGTAGCAAATTCATTTGCAACTTTGTTGCACAAAAAAATAGGCTAAATAACAAAATTTAATTAACAAACAAATTAAATAAAATGATTTGTAAAAATGAAACTACAGAAAAAGAAAAGAAAGAACTGAAACCAGCTCAAATGTTCTGTTCTGGAATAACAGGTGTTGCGATCAAATTAATTCGATGGAATGATAAACACAAACAGGCACATTTTTTAGAAAATAGACTAGCCTATTTTATTTAATTTAAAAATATGTTAGGCCTATATTTATTATATAGGCTATATTTTTTTAAAATAGCCTATATTAAATTACCATTCATTTTGGCTTTAACGAATTATTGAACAGATTATTAATAACTTATCAAAAATTTTTTTTACTGAGCTCAGTGTTGGCCGTCACCGGATAAAGTCCAATCTTTCTTTAATTTTTTGGACTTTTGTTTGAAAGCTTAGTGGCATTGTAGAGGTCCAATTTACTGTTGTTTGATTTAAATTATAGCCTATATATGTGCCAATAAACAAGTCAAAGGAATGAGTGAATTAATAAAATGATTCTTAAATGTCGATATTGTTTTTACTCAAAAAAATAACAAATGTTTTATAAAAATGAACGAGCAATTTTCATCACTTATACGATTCAGTTAAATATAAGTTGGACATTTATGGGGCCATGTAACATGTTTTTGTGTTTGTTTTTTTGTTCTCGGTGGTCTTTAATATATACTGAATAGCTACGCAAAATATTTTCTAAAATATCAACCAGGAATTTGTCAATAGCTTTAATTATGAAGACAAAAAAATATTAAAAATAACAAAAATAAAATGATGAAAAATACAAAGATAAAAAGAGCAGCATTTTGCTAAATATAATAGTCCTTTATATGCTTTAAATCCTGCTATGTGTTGTTTCATATTCGTTTTTATTTCACTTGATGCATTAGTTATTTAATGTTTGAATGCTGAAAGAAATAACAGCCGTCGTTTAAATCATTATTTTACCATCAAAATGTAGTATATTTTATATTATTATCAACTTTTGATATAAAACCGCTGTTTAATTTAATTGATTGTTAAAAATGAAATAATTTTATGGCATAACAGTGTTTAGTTGCTTTCGCTTTCGTTCTTCACGGAAGCTGTAACAGAAGGGTGTGCCGCATTCATCTCTGACATAGGTTACTCAGCCTGTAGCCTAGTTTGGGATTTTTTAGTTGTGACGATTAAGCAAGGATCATAATGCATTGCATATTCGGCTCATTCTTCAGTAGCCATCATTGATCACAGGATTTTCTAGAAACTGACATCCCTAGTTCAAAGTAAAAAAAAAAAGAGAGATCATGATTTTATGATGTTAGTTTTCATACAATAAAAAGATTTCAATCAGAGAAATCCTCTGGCTTTTTTCTTTTTTTTTTTTTTTTTTTTTTTGCTGTATCGAAAACATACCGAACCGTGACACCACTGTGTCGTATCGAACCGAACCGTGATTTTTGTGAACCGTTACACCCCTAATATATATATATATATATATATATATATATATATATATATATATATATATATATATATATATATATATATGTGGAGTGTATCGTTTGTCTGTGTATATGTATATAGTATATATGTATATCTATCTGTATAGAATGTATCATGTGTGTATATGTATAGTGTATCATGTGTGTATATGTATGAAGGGTATCATGTGTGCATATGTATAGTGTACCATGTGTGCATATGTATGGACTGTATTGTGTGTCTATGTATAGAGTGTATCATGTGTGCATATGTATGGAGTGTATCATTTATGTATATGTATGGAGTGTATCTTGTGTGCATATGTATGGAGTGTTTAGGTTTATCAACTTCTAGTAGCCCAGTGGTTACGTGACTAACCGATCGTGCCAGAGACCTGGGTCCTATCCCAGGCCTTGACAAGAGTGTATCGTGTGCATATATATGGAGTGTATCATTTGTGTATATGTCTAGAGTGTAGTATCTGTAAATGTATGGAGTGTGTCATGGGCGTATATGTATCATGTGTGCTTATGTATATAGTGTATTGTGTGCATATGTATAGAGTGAGTGGGCTTATAAACTTCCAGTAGCTCAGTGATTACGTAACTCAACTATCACGCCAGAGACCTGGGTTCTATCCCAGACCCTGACAAGAGTGTAACATCAGTGTATATGTATTTGTATAGAATGTATTGTATGGAGTGCATCCTGTGTGTAAAGTGTACTGTATATGTATAGAGTGTATCATTTGTGCATATATATGGAGTGCATCATTTGTGTGTATATGTATATCTTTGTATAGAATGTATCATGTGTGCATATGTATAGTGTATCTTGTGTGCATATGTAATGGAGTTTATTGTGTGTGTATGTGTGCAGTTTTTGGGTTGATCAACTTACAGTAGCTCAGTGGTTACGTGACTCACCTTTCATGCCGGGTTCTATCCCAGACCTTGACAAGAGTGTATCATGTGTGCATATGTATGGAGTGTATCATTTGTGTATTTGTATGGAGTGTATCATTTGTGTATATGTGAGTGTATCCTGTGTGCATATGTATGGAGTGTGTACATGTAAAAAAAGTGTGTACATGTTTAGAGTGTATTGTGTGTATATGTATTTGTATAGAATGTATCATGTGTGTGCATATGTATGGAGTGTTTATGTATAGAGTGTATCATTTGTGCATATGTATGGAGTGTATCATTTGTGTATATGTATGGAGTGTATAGGCTTATCAACTTCCAGTAGCTCAGTGGTTACATGACTCACCTTTCATGCCAGAGACCCAGGTTCTATCCCAGACCTTGACAAAATTACATCATCAGTGTATATGTATGGAATGTATCATGTGTGGATATGTATGGTGTGCATATGTATAGAGTGTGTATTGTGTGTGCATATGCATGGAGTGTATAATTTGTGTATATGTATGGAGTGTATGCGTATATCTATTTGTATTGAATGTATCATGTCTGCATATGTATAAGGTGTATCATGTGTGCATATGTATGGACTGTGTCATTCGTGTGTATGTATAAAGTGTAACATGAATGTATAGAGTGTAGTATCTGTAAGTGTATGAAGTGTGTCATGGGCGTATATGCATCATGTGTGCATATGTATGGAGTGTATTGTGTGTGTATGTTTACAGTGTTTGGGTTTATCAACTTCCAGTAGCTCATTGTTATGTGACTCACCATTCATTTCAGAAACTCAGGTTCTAATCCAGACCCTGGCAGGTGTATCATGTATGTATAGAGTGTAGTATCTGTAAATGTATAGTGTATAGAGTGTGTATGTATGGAATGTGTCTTGTGTATATGTATAGAGAGTATCATGTGTGCATATGTATGGAGTGTATATGTATAGAGTGTTTGGTTTTATTCACTTCCAGTAGCTCATTGTTATGTGACTCACCTATCATGCCAGAGACCCAGGTCCTATCCCAGACTCTGACAGGAGTGTGTCATCTGTGTATTTGTATAGAGTGTGTATTTGTATGGAGTGTATAATTTGAGTATATGTATGGAGTGTATTGTGTGTATATGTATGGAGTGTGTACATGTATAGAATGTATCATCTGTGTATATGTATTTGTATAGAATGTATCATGTGTGTGTATATGTATGGAGTGTACCATGTGTGCATATGTATGGAGTGTATCATTTGTGTATATGTATGGAGTGTGTCATGTGCACATGTATAGAGTGTTTGGGCTGATCAACTTCCAGTAGCTCAGTGATTTAACTCGCCTTTCATGCCAGAGACCCGGGTTCTTTCTCAGACCCTGACAAGAGTGTATCATCAGTGTATTTGTATTTGTATAGAATGTATCATGTGTGTGCATATGTGTGGGCTGTATCGTATGTGTGTAGTGTGTATATGTATAGAGTGTATCATTTGTGCATACGTATGGAGTGTATCATTTGTGTATATGTGCGGATTTTATCATGTGTGTATATGTATAGTGTGTGTGTGTGTGTGTGTGCGTGCGTGCGCAAATATATATATATACCATGTGTGCATATCTATGGAGTGTATCGTGTGTATATGTATAGAGTGTATCATGTGTGCATATGTATGGAGTGTATCTTGTGTGCATATGTTGTCAGGATTGCGGTGTGGGGAAAAGGAGCGAGGACTCAGGTGCAGTAAATCAGGGTATTTATTTATAATAAAATAAAATAAAATAAAATGGCAAAATAAACAACCCCGAGGGGGAAAACATTAACAAAACATACAAACTTTGCAGGGCAGGCTGGCAGGGATCAGGGCTAGACAGGACAGGACAAGGCGATGAACGATGATGTACGAAGACGAACTGGCACAGGACAGCAGACATGAGGAGATCTTAAGGAGGAGTAAATTAACACAAACAGGTGAACATGATAAACTAATAATGGGTTAACAAGGAGGGTGGGACTAGACAATAGACTGATGAGCACATGACATAACACACACACACACAAGCACGTGGCGCATGTAAACATACGCCACGTGCCAAACACAACACCAACAGAAGACTGACGCGAGACACGAGCACACAATGAATGAAAACACTCACCGTGTGCTCACACAGACGCAGCGTGCGTGCTTCATCCCAGCGCCGACCGAAACCGAACCCAAACTAGACCGAGACGCGGGGACTGAAACACCACGCTGCAAACAGACAAACAGAAACACCCGGACAAGAGCGCACAACCGTAAACACACCCAAACTCCGCACACCCACGTAAAGTGGGAACGCGCAGGGTCCAAGCGCGCCCTCAATTGGCGCTCATACAGAGACACGCACAATGACAGAACACAAGTGCCCGACCCGAGAAAACTCGAGCCGAGCACAACAAGACAGAGCTAGTGTCTGGACTCTGCCACCAAAACAAGAGTTAACAAGACCAGAGTGGCAGAACCCTGACAATAGCCCCCCCCAAAAGGGACGCCACCTGGCGTCCCTAAAGGGAACATCCAACAAGGTACAAGACAGACAAGAAACACCACAAGACAACAAAACAGGCAACATCAACACACAAGACAGGGAAGTGAACATGCAAGACAACATGAAGGGGGGGAGGGAGGGGAGCCAAGCCAGACCCAACAAGACAGACAAGGGAGGGATGGGAGGGCAAGACCAGGGTGGAACAATTTAGGATGGGACTGGAGGGACAGTCCAGGGCGGAGCAGGAGGAACTCTCCAGGGTGAGTTCCGAGGGTTAGGGGACCAGGCAGGGGACCAGGGTGAAGACGGAGGGTCAGTCCAGGGTGGTGTAGGGGCAAA
Source organism: Danio kyathit (assembly GCA_903798195.1). Taxonomy (NCBI): domain Eukaryota; kingdom Metazoa; phylum Chordata; class Actinopteri; order Cypriniformes; family Danionidae; genus Danio; species Danio kyathit. Next base: position 27,118,985 of record LR812537.1, on the reverse strand, counting down.
CCAGGGAGGAGCAGGAGGGATGACCCAGAGAGGATCCTTCAGGAGAGACAAGGCAGGAGGTTTGTAGGGAGCCGGCTGGGCAGGAGGCCTGTGGGGTACCGGCTGGGCTGGAGGTTTGAGGGGAGCCGGCAAGGCTGGAGGCCTGAGGGGAGCCGGCAGGGCTGGAGGGCTGAGGGGAGCCGGCAGGACTGGAGGCCTGAGGGGAGCCGGCAGGGCTGGAGGCCTGAGGGAGCCGGCTGGACAGGAGGCCTGTGGGGAGCCGGCAGGGCTGGAGGCCTGTGGGGAGCCGGCAGGGCTGGAGGCCTGAGGGGAGCCGGCAGGGCTGGAGGCCTGAGGGGAGCCGGCAGGGCTGGAGGCCTGTGGGGAGCCGGCAGGGCTGGAGGCCTGTGGGGAGCCGGCAGGGCTGGAGGCCTGTGGGGAGCCGGCAAGGCTGGAGGCCTGTGGGGAGCCGGCAAGGCTGGAGGCCTGAGAGGGGCCAGCAGGGCAAGACGTCTGGGTGGTGCCGGCAGGGCAAGGAGCCGGGCTGGGACTGGCAGGGCAAGACGTCTGGGTGGTGCCGGCAGGGCAAGACGTCTGGGTGGTGCCGGCAGGGCAAGGAGCCGGGCTGGGACTGGCAGGGCAAGACGTCTGGGTGGTGCCGGCAGGGCAAGGCGTCTGGGTGGTGCCGGCAGGGCAAGACGTCTGGGTGGTGCCGGTAGGGCTAGGAGCCGGGCTGGAGCAGTCATTGAGCTGCGCACTGGGGCTGGAGCCGACACTGGCGGGCGCACTGGGGCTGGAGCCGACACTGGCGGGCGCACTGGGGCTGGAGCCGACACTGGCGGGCGCACTGGGGCTGGAGCCGACACTGGCAGGCGCACTGGGGCTGGAGCCGACACTGGCGGGCGCACTGGGGCTGGAGCCGACACTGGCGGGCGCACTGGGGCTGGAGCCGAAACTGGCGGGCGCACTGGGGCTGGAGCCGACACTGGCGGGCGCACTGGGGCTGGAGCCGACACTGGCGGGCGCACTGGGGCTGGAGCCGACACTGGCGGGCGCTCTGGGGCTGGAGCCGTGGTGGTGCAGGAGCCCTTTCTCCTCCTACGCTTCCTAGTTTTTGGTGGCTGGAAGCTGGCCACCTCTTCAGACACTGCAGTGTACTCCACCGCCTGCAGAACGGGTGCAGTGTCTGTTGCGGGTGCCTCAATGGGTGATGCTGTAGCCAGGGTTGTAGCTGGGCAGGCTGCAGCAGGTTCGGTTACCACTGAAGGGGTAGCGAGGGAGGAAGGCCTGTTCCTCCTCTTCCTCTTTCCAGTGGGAGACAGCAGGTTCAGGTTGGTCTGTCGGTGGAAGTACAGAACAAACCCTCTCCTGAAGACTATCATGGGCCCCTTGATTAACCATATGGTCCACAAATTGTTCGTATGTGTAGCCCAGCAGTCTCTGTATCTGCAGAGGATAAAGGGGTTTATCAAGAGCAAAGTTCAGGAGGTTTAAAAGAGCCCAGTCATTGAACCCGAGCCCCTCTGCTGCCATACGGAACCTCTCCGCAAACTTCTTCAATTCAACACCATGTTGTCGCAGTCCATGCAGTCGAAGAAGCTGCGGCACATGGTTTAAGAAGGAGTCGGTCTGCTGGGTCCTCATATTGGCCAGTTCGTACTGTCAGGATTGCGGTGTGGGGAAAAGGAGCGAGGACTCAGGTGCAGTAAATCAGGGTATTTATTTATAATAAAATAAAATAAAATGGCAAAATAAACAACCCCGAGGGGCAAAACATTAACAAAACATACAAACTTTGCAGGGCAGGCTGGCAGGGATCAGGGCTAGACAGGACAGGACAAGGAGATGAACGATGATGTACGAAGACGAACTGGCACAGGACAGCAGACATGAGGAGATCTTAAGGAGGAGTAAATTAACACAAACAGGTGAACATGATAAACTAATAATGGGTTAACAAGGAGGGTGGGACTAGACAATAGACTGACGAGCACATGACATAACACACACACACACAAGCACGCGGTGCATGTAAACATACGCCACGTGCCAAACACATCACCAACAGAAGACTGACGCGAGACACGAGCACACAATGAATGAAAACACTCACCGTGTGCTCACACAGACGCAGCGTGCGTGCTTCATCCCAGCGCCGACCGAAACCGAACCCAACTAGACCGAGACGCTGGGACTGAAACACCACGCTGCAAACAGACAAACAGAAACACCCGGACGAGAGCGCACAACCGTAAACACACCCAAACTCCGCACGGCCACGTAAAGCGGGAACGCGCAGGGTCCAAGCGCGCCCTCGATTGGCGCTCATACAGAGACACGCACAATGACAGAACACAAGTGCCCGACCCGAGAAAACTCGAGCCGAGCACAACAAGACAGAGCTAGTGTCTGGACTCTGCCACCAAAACAAGAGTTAACAAGACCAGAGTGGCAGAACCCTGACATATGTATAGTGTACCATGTGAGCATATGTTTGGAGTGTTTGGGTTTATCAACTTCTAGTAGCCCAGTGGTTACGTGACTCACCTATCATGCCAGAGACACAGGTTTCATCTCATACAGGTTCTATACATATACACACTCTATATGTGATACACTCTATACATATACACACGACACACTCCATACATATACACTCTATACATATACACATATACACACACGATACACTCCATACATATGCACACATGGTACACTACACATATTCACACGATACAATCTACACATATACACGCTCCGTACATATGCACAGATGATACATCCATACATATACACTCTATACATATACACATAAACAGTACATATACACACTCCATACATATGCACACATGATACACTCCATACATATACACAAATGATACACTCCAAATATATGCACACATGATACACTCCATACATATACACTCTATACATATGCACAAATGATACACTCCATACATATACACACATGATACACTCTATACATACAGTATACACAAATGATACACTCCAAATATATGCACACATGATACACTCCATACATATACACTCTATACATACGCACATATGATACACTCTATACATACAGTATACACAAATGATACACTCCAAATATATGCACACATGATACACTCTATACATATACACTCTATTCACACATGATACACATACACACTCCATACATATGCACGCATAATACACAATAAATATGCACACACACTACGCTCTATACATATGCACACATGATACACTCCATACATATACACACATGATACACTCCATGCATATACACAAATGATACACTCCATATATATGCACACATGATACACTCCATACATATACACTCTATACATATGCACAAATGATACACTCCATACATATACACACATGATACACTCTATACATACAGTATACACAAATGATACACTCCAAATATATGCACACATGATACACTCCATACATATACACTCTATACATACGCACATATGATACACTCTATACATACAGTATACACAAATGATACACTCCAAATATATGCACACATGATACACTCTATACATATACACTCTATTCACACATGATACACATACACACTCCATACATATGCACGCATAATACACAATAAATATGCACACACACTACGCTCTATACATATGCACACATGATACACTCCATACATATACACACATGATACACTCCATGCATATACACAAATGATACACTCCATATATATGCACACATGATACACTCCATACATATACACTCTATACATATGTACACATGACACACTCCATACATGTACACAAATGATACACTCCATACTAGGGCTGGGCGATATGGCAAAAAAAAAAAATCTCGATTTTTTCATAAAGTTTGACCGATTCACGATTTCGATTTCGATTTTTTTTATTTATTTTTTTTATTAATTTTGTTTTTACTGTGTAACTACCTTACCAGTTTACCTTGTTCATTTAAATTTAAATAAATGCACTCTCTCATGTAGGGATGCTAAACATAGCTACAATAGAAATCACAGCACCCGTATTTATTTATTTAATAAATATTTCAAATAACAGAAAAATAAACAATGATAATGCAACAATAGTTTATCTGTATTAGTGGCATGGCAGAAATATATATTTAGACAGGCCTTGTCAAAGTGAGCGGGCACTTTCACTAATAAAAAATATAGCACTTAAATTATTTCATAACAATCAATAAAATAACAGCGGTTTTATATCAAAAGTTGGTAATGATATAAAATATACTACATTTTGATGGTAAAATATAACCATTTAAATGATTTCAGTATTCAAACATTAAATAACGAATGCATCAAGTTAAATATAAAAAAACAAATGAATCAACACAGCATATCAGGATATAAAGGACTATATTTAGCAAAATGCTGCTCTTTTGTTTTATGTTTACTTCAGTAATTCCACCCGGGAGCTGTTTTGCACTGTGAAACTGAAAACACTGAAATAAGTAAAAGAAGGGCATGCATCGAGTACTTTTGTCCGTCTCATCATTTGCTCGAGCATGAATTAACGAGCTGTTACTCTGCCGCCGGACATTGCGGAGAAAGTTACACCTATCATCATGCTTAAAACAAAGAATTAGAATTATTAAAGTGGCGATCGGGTGCGGATATATATATCAGATAAAATAATATGTGCGGGCGGGTGGATGATTAGAATGAAGGAGGCAAGGAGCGGACCTCCGCCTGTCGAGCCTTCTCTCCTCTCCTCTCCTCTCCTCTCCTCTCCTCGCGCGCGCGCGCGCCCGTCTCGCAGCTCGCGCGGGAGAGACATGCGGCTGCGGGACAGAGCCGCGACATCAACACACAGAATCAGCACAATTCAGCACGGTTGTCTAACAGTTTAGAACGGTTTGGCACGATAGTGGAAAAGCGGCTTTAATATTTTTATTTAAAAAATCGCGATTTCTCGATTTTATAAAAAATAAAATCGTCTTAAAACGTAAATTCGAATTAATCGAAAAAATCGAAAAAATCGCCCAGCCCTACTCCATACATATGCACACATGATACACTCTACACATATACACTCTATTCACACATGATACACATACACGCTCCGTACATATGCACACATGATACATCCATACATATACACTCTATACATATAAACATATACATATACACACTCCATACATATGCACGCATGATACACTCCATACATATACACAAATGATACACTCCATACATATATACACATGATACACTCTATACATATACAAACTCCATACACTATGCATATGCACACACACTACACTTTATACATATCCACACACACTACACTCTATACATGTGCACCCATGATACACTATACATATTCACACACACATATATATATATATATATATATATATATATATATATATATATATATATATATATATATATATATATATATATATTTATATATTTATATATATATACAGAACCCGCATATCTGGCGTGAGAGGTGAGTCACGTAACCACTGAGCTACTGGACGCAGATAATTCCGGAATTGGGCAAGCTAAATTGTCCGTAGTGTATGAGTGTGACTAAGTGTGTATTGATGTTTCCCAGAGATAGGTTGCAGCTGGAAGGGCATCCGCTGTGTAAAACATATGCTGGATAAGTTGGCGGTTCATTCCGCTGTTGCGACCCCAGATTAATAAAGGGACTAAGTTGAAAAGAAATTGAATGAACGAATGAATATACATATAAGTTATGCCCTAATTTAATTAGTTTAATATAAGCTTTGGATCCTGCATCTCAAATGTAAGGAACAGGAAAGGAGACTGAAGGGAATAATAAAGTTTGTTTTTGGGTATTAACCTTAACCCTTTTTCATATGTTTTTTATAATAATACTTTTTCATATTTACTTTAGATTACTTAATTTTATTATTTATGGATCAATGTTTTCACTTTTGGCTAATTATTGTTCAGTGTTGTTTCATATCAGTGTTTTTGCTTTTGTAATTTATATATACAGTATATAAAAAATACTTAACCTAGAATCATTTATAGAATCTTCAATCTGTTTGCTTAATAGAATATGTTTTTAACGCCCCAGAAGGACGCAAAGTAGGAGTCACTGGTCCCTTCATTAAAGAACAACAGAACAAAAACAGTGCTGTTTTAAAATGTCCAAGTCATTCAGACAGTTATTAAGTAAAATAAATCAGGCTTTACTTTTCTGTTTCATTGATTGTATTTAATAAGCAATATAATCTAAAATGTTTGTGCTGTTTCGGCTGTCCCTGAAAGTTTGTGGTGACCCAATCACATGTCGGCGCGTTGTCCGGGCAGGGCGAAAGGGAGCAGAGAACACAGCTAACGCGAGTAAGCTAATGCACAAAAGCAGCGTTTGACTGCTGAAGGGCGTTTTTAGGTGACCTGGTTTGGTCACTTAAAACTTTTGTCTTCTAATGAGCAGTTGCGATGGAGCCCGTATCCATACATGCAGACATCATACATTTCAGACATGTACAGAAGGTTTCATCTGCTATAAGGGTTAAAACAACACATTGATTAACCTGGTTGGTTGGAATAAACACAGTATATGAGGAAAAATATGGCATATTATTCAAAGATACATCTGCTTTAGTTGTAACACAAAATTGTCTTTAATTCATATACATTAACTCTAGAGATCCTTTCCTTCTCTACGTAACTTGAATCTGACAGGATGTCCCATATGACGAGCACATGACATGCCAGGAGTCATGAACAAGAGTCTCGTGAGGCAATTAGCAAGTTTTCCTGTTGCAAATCCAATTGTTAAGTGATTAAATCATTTACCAAATATAGTAGAGGTTTTTGAAGTAATAGAAGTAATGAGGTGTTGAATTAACTCATTCCCTTCAACACTAAGTTCAAAACTATTTTCAAATGAGTAGAATTAACTTTAAGTAAATTTCGAGTTAACTACACTCATTTCATTTGATAAAGTTGACTGTTGTTTACAGTGTAGGGATCGTCTGAAAGATAACTATTTTGACTATATGTAAGGTGTGCAATATATTTATACTTGTATGAACACTTTACAGTTGGTTTTGTGAATGCAAATCATTGTCCTACAAAGCTGTTGTGCTTTAAAGAAAGATATTAGCATTTGAGCACAGTCAATTATTAAAAATAGCATTTTTGACTTTTTGACAGATTATTGTAATAAATATACACTGTTCACAGTTTCCTGTAGAATCACCAGTAACTTACTGTAAATCAATTACAGCAATAAAATATACTGTATTTATATTTACTGCACCATTTATCTTGCTGTATATTTTAGTATTGTGTTTCTTTACTGTCAAATCTATATCGTAGGAATTTTCACAATGCAATTTCCACATTGCAATTTTAAAATGCGGTAACATACCACATAACTGTCCTACAGTAAAACACAGTTCATATTACAGTTAAATAATGTATAATTTTCAAAAATGGTTAACATTGTATAAAAAAGTAAAAAGTGTGCATTATATTTAATATGTGAACACGGTACAGTACGTTTCGTGATTAAAAAAGACATAAAGCTATTGAGCTTTAAAATATGATATTTAGCATTTAAGGACATTCATATTTAATATTCAATTCAAATCAATTCATCTTTATTTCTAAAGCACTTTTATAATGAAGATTGTGTCAAAGCAGCTTAACATAGAAGTTCTAGTAAACTGTGTCAGTCCAGTTTTCAGAGTTGAAGTTCAGTTTAGTTCAGTTCAGTATGGTTGAACTTTCACTGCTGAAAGTCCAAAGACTGAAGAGCAAATCCATTGATGCGTAGCTCCACAAGTCCCAAAACAAGCACCTCAGTGGCGAGGAAAAAACTTCACCAATTGACGAAAGTGAATGGAAAAAAACTCTTGAGAAAAACCAGAATCAGTTGAACACAACCATTTCTCCTCTGGCCAAACTTCTTGTGCAGAGCTGCAGTCTAGGCGCCAGATGCTGGAGAACGCTGACCACCACAGCATCTGCTCAGGATACAGCCTGGTCCAGGATTACGGAGACCTCTAGAAGTCTTCTATGGTTGGCATCATCTCTTCACAGGTCTTAGATCACACTTTTATTGTAATAAACTAAAAATGTAAAAGGTGTGTATTATTTCTGCAAACTACATGAACACTTTACAGTTTGTTTTGTAATTGAAAGCCATTGTGTTATAAAATATGATATTAGCATTTCAGGACAATTCGGTTATTAAAATATAGCATCATTTTTTTTTTTTTTTTTTGTATTTATGTTTGATTCACTATCACAGATTAGCACATTTTATTTTATTAACTCTAGGGGAGGATTGTTTTTCTTAATGGTGGCTAAATTCCAACCTTCTGTTGAGGATGGTTTGATGCTTTTCCCAGTTCTGATTATGAGAAAGATCAAACAAACAGAAACAGGGAAAACATAAACAGTGTGGCTTCGTCAGCATTGCCTTTATCTGCTGTTTGAACTCCATTATATTCAACCTTGCATGATTCATTAGAGCGTTCTGAGTTTCAGAATGAACAGTTTTTTAGGGAGCGTTAAGAGCTTGTTGGATAGGTATCTCACTAAAACAACTCTGAAAGCCTATCACTTTCTGCTCTCAATTACAAACGCACGTGTGTGAATTTGTACGCTGTGTTCCAAGAAAGACTCATTAGAATGTTCTGTCCTGCCTCAGCACTATTTGCCAACTATGTGTGCAGCGTGACACACTAATATCGTGACATCTTATACATGTCAGAAAGATCAGTTACATTTCCTGCAGCAGCTGCACTGTACCCACCAATTCAAATAAACACAATGTATTTGCTGATAATAATATTACGAAAATAGTGCACACACAGACAAACACTTATAAAAAAATACAGATTTTATTTATTTATTGATTTATTTGTTTGTTTATTTGCTTGTTTATAATTTATTTATTTATTTACATTATTTATATAGAAACATTTATAATTATTATTATTATTGTTGTTGTTGTTATTTTTATGTTTTCATGCATTCACACATTTAGATTTCATTATGTTTTATTGCAATAATACTTTTATTTGTTGTTTAATTATTGCAATAAATAGTTGCTAATTGTATCATTTTAGACCTTGTAACTTAAACAACGGACATTTGTGACCCTGGACCACAAAATAAAAGGTAAATTATTGAAAATTGAGATGTTTACATCATCCAGAAGCTGAATAAATTCACTTTCCAATGTTGTGTATTGTAATATTTGTTTAAAATAAAGCTATTAGAAAATCTGGAATATGAAGGTTCGACAAAAATCTAAATAATGAGAAAAACACCTTTAAAGTTGTCCAAATTACGTTTTAACATAATTATGTAAGGAAATGTACTGTACAAAATGTCTTCATGGAATATGATCTTTACTTAATATTCTAATGTCATGTAAGAAATAAATGCAGATTTTTTTATACAATGTATTTTGGCTACTGTCAAAAATGTACCCATGCAACATAAGTCTGGTCTTGTGGTCTAGGGTCACGTTTAGTTGTTTTAGTGTACAGTCAATGCTATCAGAATTTTTCCCATACAGACAGAAAACAACAAATGTTTTGTATGCTGAGTTCTAGGCCATATTAAATGATGTCACTCAGCAACAAACAATTTCAGACACTAGCAAGTATGCAAAATTACCCAACATTGCTCTATGAGGCACACTGTAAAAAAAAAAAGTTGACTCAACTTAAAATTTTAAGGTAACAAACTTCAGGAAATTTTTTAGTTGACTCAACTTTCAACCAAATTACTGCACTTGACTTGCTTTAAGTTGAATAAACTCAAAAATGTCCTGAAATTTGTAGTCTTAAAATTTTAAGTTGAATCAACTTTTTTTTTTTATGAAAAATATATTGCCAGACTGTTGTAAAGACTACTTATGCTAACAATTGATTATGCCTTTAAAAAGGACAGCTTGAAGACATGGACAAATCATATATGATTGTAAAAGTACTTTATTGGGTTTTGTGTTTTATCTATCTCCTGCCTGTGCATGTCTTTGCTGATGCCAGATTTCTGCATTTGCAGTTATATTCATAGACAGTCATGAATTGCATATAATCTGTTAAATCATATAGTTCCTATAGCTCTGCTTTTCTGAGCTGTAGCTCCCTCTGTTGCATTTACTGAAAGCATTACAGTATGAGATGAGAGATCACTCAACGCGCATAGACTGCATTTAAATAGTCGATGCTTTCTAAAGAAATATGATGTAACACTACAATTCATCCTTATATCCTTATTGGAGTTATTTTGTGTATTCTTGTGATTGCCAATAAAAAAAGCGAGGAAGCAGTGGCCAAGTACTGCATGTTCTTTTAGTTTTATTTTTTTCAGTTTGTTTGAGGTGTACTATTAGCACAAGTTAATCAATTACTAACTGTTTTCATTGTAAATCATCAGTGAAATGATGCTGAAATATAAAATTAAAAAACGTTTGGAGAAAAGTCTAAACTTCTTTTCTGTTGTATTTATTTTGCTATCAGCTTTCACAAAATCTCCCCTTTTTGGTCTTAATGTTGCTTCAGGGATGCACGTTAAAGGTTTATTTAACATAAAACCAAAAATTCCTAATTCAGGCCTACTGAACTTTTGCTTAACAAAGCCTGTTTAAGTTTCTTGAAGCTTCCATAGATTTCCATAGTATTTGTTTTTCCTACTATGGATGTCGATGGTTCCCTGTTTTATCTAGAAACTCGGTGGGTGGGTAAATAGGGAGATAATTTATATATTTTCATTTTTTGGGGGGTGATATATTCCTTTAAGGGCAAGTCTTATAGCACAGTAAGGCAATTAGTCCGACAAAAGAAAACATTTTTATTTTATTTTATCCTTGCTGTTTGAGGACTGATGCTTTTAGCCTCACTCTCTGCCCATCATAAGCCCTGACTTACCAATAGAAGAACAAACAGAAATCTGATACAATGAAATATTTGCAATTACATGACATACAAGTTCATATTTAAATTTCACATATATAAAATATAAGTCATATGCAACACATAGTAACAAAATATTGCAAAAATGGCCACTTACATATATATATTATATATATATATATATATATATATATATATATATATATATATATATATATATATATATATATATATATATATATATATATATATATACTGTAAAAAATATGCATAAATTAGCGGTTTTCTTTATTTTGTGATTAATGTTTTTTTTATTTTCCCCCTTTTATTAATGTTGAATGTTTTATTAATATTGAATGTCATTATGAGACCTTGATTTTTCTACTGATAACTTTTAACCTTAAAAATTTGGAAAAGGTACCTTTATTAACGTTTTTAGTTCATTGTTATGTATGGTTGGTTGGTGTTGTATATTACAATACAAAAAAACTTTGTAATAAGCTTCCAGTCCCTTTTTTGTTATTTTACAAATTTATTTCTCTAATATTTAGTATACATTATATTATTTCAAACTATTAAACTGTTAAACTGCAGAGTTGAATTTTCAACATCAAAAGTCGACAGAGTAGAAATCAAGGTCCCTTAATGCAATTCGCATCCGTAAATAAATGGAAAACACAAAATATGGAATTTGTTCATTAACAGATATATTTAGTGCAGATATAGTATGTACGTATATTATTCCACAGTTGACCATAGAGAGGTGCTATTGCGGTCTATACTGACCTAAACACAAGGTCTACATTGTAAAGATTTGAAAAGATTTCTGCAGGACTAATAATCACATATCCTAATTTATTAGCACTGGTTTGAATCAGTTTTTTTAAATAAACATTTTTCAAAGTCATGTACAGGTTTAAGTTGATGTGTATTCTTTTGAATAATGTGGTGTACAGGATGTGTCAGGGATGTCAGCACACCAGGCCAAAGGATCAGAGCTGGTGGAGAACAAGGAAATAACAGGCGATAACCCTCTATCCTGTGCTACTGTGAATGACGTGAGAGAGTTCTCGCAAAGTCACACTTATTCCCTTGCCGATAACCTCTGTGTGAGCTGTGAGAATAGGACAGGAAACCTCCTGTGTGAAATCACCAGCTGAAGAGCTTATGGAAAGTGCATGAGGTCTGCTTGCCACTTATACACACATAGGACTGTATAAACAAACTGTCTGCTTAAAGGCATAGTAACCTAAAAATGAAAACATGCTTACCATTTAATCGCTTTTTTTCTGATGAACTCAAAAGATAAATATTGTACAGATTTATATATATATGATATTGTAAAGGATGTTTGAAATTGAATTGATTTTTCTATAATTTTTTCCTACTGTTGGTAAAATTCAAATTTATTGCTTTTGGGTTGTTTGCTTTTGTTTTTTTTTCATTTACGTCATACATCAAACTACTTTACTGTAGTTTTCAAAACACTTGTACTATATATGTTTGCAGGGGTAGTGAAGCCTATCACTGTGTTTCTGGCTGGGAAAAATAAGTCAATAAAATATATTAAAGAATTCTAAACTTTTAAGCTTTTAAATAGAGGACAAAAACAACAAAATACACATGCATACACACAAATATTCAAAATTAGAGAGCAATTTTCAAAAATAATGCAATCTTCATTGTTCAAGATTTGAAGGCAAGCAAGGCAAGTTTATTTATATAGCACATTTCATACACAGTGGCAATTCAAAGTGCTTTACATAAACATGAATAAAATAGACAAGTATAAGATAAAAAAAAACAAATAATAAAGGTGATTAAAACAGATAAAAACAGATTTAAATGTGTTAAAACAACTTATAAAAGAATGAAAAAGAAAAGAAAGACATATTAGTGTGATCTGTTGGATGTAGCACAGTGCTCATTCAGTAAAGGCACAGCTAAACAGATGTGTTTTCAGTCTGGATTTGAATGTGCCCAATGTTGGAGCACATCTGATCATTTCTGGAACTGGAACTTGACTGAACTCTGAATTTCTAATTTATATGATCCTAAAGATCTGAGTGATCTGTTGGGGTTGTATTCAGTGAGCATACAGTATCTGTAATATATTAATGTTCTAGGCCATTTAGTGATTTATAGACAAGTAATAATACTTTAAAATCTATCCTGAATGTAACTGGGAGCCAGTGTAAGGACCCGAGGACAAGTGTGATGAGCTCTGATTTTCTGGTTCTGGTCAGAATCCTGGCAGCAGCGTTCTGGATGAGCTGCAACTGTCTTTTTGAGAAGGCCAATGTGGAGGCCATTACAGTAATCCACCCTGCTTGTGATAAAACCATGAGCTGATTTCTCTAAGTCTTCACTGGAAACAAAGCATCTTATTCTTGCAGTGTTTTTGAGATGATAGTATGCTGATTTACTTAATGCTTTGACATGACTACTAAAACTCATATCTGACTCCAGAATAACACCAAGATTCTTGACCCCCTAGAGCCAAGGTACATATTCACTTTGAGAACCTCATCTCTTTTCCCAAATGCAATGACTTCAGTTTTCTCTTTGTTTAACTGCAGAAAGTTTTGGCACGTCTAACTGTTAATTTCATCACTGCATTAACAGAGGGTGTCAATGGGGCTGAAGTCTTTAGGCAGTAAGGCTAAGTAGAACCGAGTGTCATCAGCATAGCTGTGGTAGGAGATTTGGTTCTTTCTCATTATTTGGCTTAGTGGGAGCATATAAACGTTGAACAGGCGAGGTGCCAGAATTGAACCTTGTGGGACTCCACATGTCATGGGTGTTCTCCTTAACCTATGGTCACCTATACTGACATAGTAAAATCTCACAGACATAACTAGTCTCTCATTAGGTGTGTCCCAAATCTATGCTCTATTCTACACCATTTTGTAGAATAAATAGTGTAAGTAGAGTGTTTACACTCAAAATACTAAAAAGAATAATGAATGATGAACCAATAAAAAGTGTAGAATGTTGAATATATGCACTGATATAGCACAATACAAGCACACACACACACACATGTATTAGGTATAATTTCCATATGTGTAATCAAGAAGCATGCATAGGAGAACCTTGATGATCCAAAAATGTGGAATTATTTATGTCTTATGATAAATATGATTACTTTTCTTGGATTGAGTGTCTAAAATAACAGCCAGAACTCCAACAAAGCCTGCCATAAATCTTCATTGTGAAACTTCAAAGATGGATAATATGTCACCAGCAAAAAAAATACAAATTTTGTCTTGGAGACCGTAATACATGAAGGAATTTCCTTTCGGGTAAAAATTAAATTCCTGAGCTGATTATTGCACAAGTCTTTTTTTATGGCATCTTTTTCAGTTGTGAAATGACTTGCAGGTGCAAGAGAAAGCTCGTTGTGTTATTTTACAGTCCTGTCAGAAAAGCAGCAATGTGTTCTTGTGTTTCTCAGTACTCTATTCTTAAAGGGCCGGTTTAGCCAGATGGCAGGCACGGTGGTTCAGTGTCTCCCTTTCGCGAGCCAAGTCAAACACTGGCTTCAGCCGTACAGCTCTCAGTTTCTGTGGGCCTCGCTCTCCGAGCACGAGAACAATGTGGGTTTGAAGCCTCCTGAGTTCCCCTCTGCCAGACACCAACAGGAATGAGAAGAATTCCAAGTTATTAGAGAGAGAAAGATCATGTTATGTGGATTAGCGGAACGGCTAAAAATACTTTGATCTTCTAACGGACTCCAAGTAGTCTTGTATCTTGGAGGAAACGCCGTATGCCGCACATTTTTAAGCCCATAAACTTTAGCGGAGGGGAAGAATTTTGGAGAGCGATCAGTCTGGAGCTGGGTGGCCAGAAAGCAGATAGAAACCTCTTTGTGTGTCAGCACATGCTGATATGGGATTTTTAAGATGCAGCACAGTTAGCGTTACTCACTACTAACTGGTGTCCAAGTCCTTCTGACTACTAATGTCTAATTAAAACTCAAACAAAGAGATTATATTAGGCCCTTAAAGATTATTCCCTTGATTAAAGGCAGTGGTGCATGCTTGCATTACCTTTTGATTGTAGGCAGAACCAAATCTTTTCATCTAATCACCTTTCTGCTTGGGTTTAGTGGTGAAAAATCAAATGGTGCGTTCAAATCACTTTGATCAGAGAAAGACGGCAATGTATTTTTTCTTCCAAAATCACAGCAAGATGGGTTTTTTAACATTACTTTTATAAATTGAAGAATAAGAAATGCTTTTTAAAGATGTTATATATCGAAACATTATATATTGCAACATAATTTCATTCATTGCACTACTTTTGCACTTTAACAGCTGCAACGATTGTGTCTGCCATAATGTCTGACACACCTCAAACTCAGAAACTCAGGGCTCAAACAAATCATGCATTTAGTCATGTAGGAAAGATTGTATTTTATTGGGTTCATGCGGCCTTTACATGCTATCAAAATTATTGTAAGTAGTAGGCCTACAAGTTTCCTCAAATGGCCTATAAAGTCTTATGCATGTTTGGGAAACTCATTTTTATCTACAAATTCAAGTTGGGTGGCCCATAACTGTTAAATTTAGCAGAGTGGAAAATGTAGAGTGAAAGTAGATAATTTATTTTGGATTAAAATGACAAATACCATAAAGACAGCATGTGTTCAGAATTTTTATACAGCACGGTTGAAATGGTTTAGCTTCAGGTTTTTACTTCAAAACAGTTAAGAAATCAAAAATTGTTGTAAGAAACCAGATTTTTAATCACAACAAATTAAAACATTTGTCATTTTCCGGGAGGAAAAACTCTCCACAAACCAATTATTTTATTTGAAAATTGGAAAGAAATGCTCAGACCTTTCATAATAAATAAACAAATATTAACTTTTTACTCAGTCACATACTTAATCTAGAGAAACTGAGTATTTTCAAGTGGTCTTTTTCATGTAGCTTTGTATATTTTGCCCTGCATAGTCTCAATCACCCAAATGCTAACCATCCGTGCCTATCACACGTTAATCGGCACTACTAGAAAAATCACCCTGCCAACAATTTTAGCTTTTTCTTTAGTTTTTTTTCCCCTACATAATAAAAAATGTGGTTATAATAGCATCCAAAAGGTTTCATAAAGTTCAGTCTCATGTTATATTAATGTTATAACATTATTTAGGACATTCCATCCATTGTATAAAGGTTTCTCTAACATTCTCAGAAAATTATAAAAATGTTATTGTGGGAATTCCTTACAACGTCCAAAAATCATTTTTTTTTTTGGTTATAATAAGGTTATTCAAAGCATTTCGGTCTCATGTTACATTACTGTTCTCTGAAAATTATTTAAAACATTATTATACTGTCACAAGAAGCAGATTTAAACAGATCCAATTGCAAATAAAAGTTTATTAGCTGAATGCTCGGTTGGTGGATGGGGGCAGGAGAAGGCGGGTTAATTGCCTTATGAAAAACGGGCTCTAGTTTGAAAACACGGGATGAACTCTCCTCTACGCTGGAGGCAATTTGAGACGGACTGCCACTGGACTAATGATTTTAGTGACATAGAATGGATCAATAAATTTAGGAGCAAGCTTATTACAAACGGTGAGGAGAGGAATATTTTAGGATGAAAGCCACACTTTTTAACTGACAACGTAGACGGGAGGTTTAGACCGGTGGCGATTGGCTTTAGCCTTGGTGCAATCACCCACCCGGAGAAGGGATAATCTGGCTTGTCTCCAAGTGCGATAGCACCTCTGGACAAATGCGTAAGCTAATGGGACCGCGACTTCGTATTTAAAACTGGGAAACACTGGTGGCTGATAACCTAAGCTACACTCAAACGGAGATAGGCCCGTTGCAGATACTGGCAATGAGTTATGTACGTACTCCACCCAAGAGAGTTGCTGACTCCAGGAAGATGGATTCTGGGAAACCAAACATCGTAATGTACGCTCAAGATCCTGATTGGCTCTCTCCGTCTGACCATTACTCTAGGGATGGAAACCAGAAGACAGACTGACCGTGGCCCCTAAAAGGTAACAGAATTATTTCCAAAATTTGGAGATAAACTGGGGTCCTCTGTCAGAGACCATGTCCTTCAGGAGGCCATGAATACAAAAGACATGATCAATGACAGCTACTGCCATTTCTCTGGCTGATGGTAATTTGGGCAGAGCTATAAAATGAACTGCCTTCGAGAATCGGTCCACTACGGCCAAAACTGCCGTATTACCACTGGATGGCGGGAGTCTAGTGACAAAATCTAGCGCTATGTGAGACCAGGGTCTCGAAGGCACGGACAGCGGCTGTAGGAGTCCAGACGGCGGACGGTTAGAAGTCTTAGAAACCGCACAGACGGAACAAGCCAACACAAAATCGCGCACATCACGAGCCATAAGTGGCCACCAGAATCCTTGTTTAATCAAAGATAACTTGCGACTCACCCCTGGATGAAAAGCTAACCTAGAAGAGTGACCCCACCGGATTACATCGGACCGAAGAAACTCTGGCACAAATAACCGACCCAGTGGACATTCGGACGGAGGCGTTACCTTATTAAGAGCAGTGCGGACTCTCTACTCGATCTCCCAAGAAACTGTAGCAATGATCTTGCTGTCAGAGATGATGGGCTCGGGAGAAGGGGTGTGCTCAGAATTATCAAAAATCCACCTGTACGGAGTTTTAGTGGAGGTTAAGGCAGTCAGAGGTGCGGCCAGTTGGCTGAAATTGCGAATAAAACGCCAGTAAAAATTGGTGAAACCCAGAAACCTCTGAAGGGCCTTGCGGTAATCAGGATTTGGCCAATTTACCAAGGCCTGAACTTTCTCTGGGTCCATGCGCATTCCCTCGACTAACACGATTTGCCCTAAAAAAGGAACAGACTGTGCATGAAAAACACATTTCATAAAGACATAAATGACATAAAGCCCATTCTCTAACAGCCTCTGAAGCACTCGCCTGACACATGTTCCTGGAGAGAAGAAGAAAATATCAGTATGTCATCCAGATAGACATAAATGAACTGATCTATCATGTCTCTCAACACGTCATTGACGAGAGCCTGGAAGACAGCGGGAGTGTTGGACAGTCCGAAAGGAAGAACACAATATTCAAAATGCCCCCTGGGGGTATTAAACGCCGTCTTCCATTCATCGCTCCGTCTAATGCGAACCAAATGATAAGCGTTGCAGAGATCTAATTTTGTAAAGAAAGCCGCCCCCTGCAGACGCTCGAAAGCCGATGACATCAACGGCAAAGGATAGGTATTCTTAACCGTGATGTCATTCAACCCTTGATAGTCAATACAGGGACGGGGCGAACCATCCTTCTTTTTCACAAAAAAAAAATCCCGCCCCCGCCGGGGATGAAGAGGGGCGAATGATCTTGGCTGCTAGAGAATCAGAAATATATTTATCCATAGCCTCCCTCTCTGGACAAGAGAGTGAATAAAGTTTGCCTTTAGGCGGAGACGTACCTGGCAATAACTCTATGGCACAGTCATAGGGACGATGAGGAGGTAGAGAAGCAGCTCGAGACTTACTGAACACTCTCTTCAGGTCTGGGTACTCAGGTGGCACGTTAAATAAATCCATGCTCTCCTCCTGCAAGACAGGACAAGAAACATTAGAACAGGCAGAGAAAAGACAAGACGAATGACAACTCTCACTCCAAGAAACAATAGTATTTCTCCTCCAGTAAATCTGAGGATTATGATGCATGAGCCAGGGGTGTCCCAGGCTCATTGATGAGTGAGTGTGTGAAGTCTGTTAAAAAAAAATATTCTCTGAATGGGTACCGGAGGTAATAAGTCTGATATTTTCTTTATAAAGGGTAATAGATAAAAGAGGTGAACCTCTAAGAGACTGAACAGTGATGGGATTGGATAAATGTTTTATAGGAAATTTAAGTCTTTTAGCTAACAAGAAATCAATAAAGTTCCCCTCAGACCCAGAATCAATGAGTGCTCGTGTCAAAAACCTCTCCCCCGAAAATTCCAATCTTACTCCCAGAAAGGTAGCAGCAAAAATAGGTTTTATCCATGCTAGCCCCGCCCGACAGTAACCCCTTACCTACTGCCAGGCCGACTCTTTTACCGGACAATGGAGCACTCTGTGTCCAGAACCTCCACAGTAAAAACAGAGACCCAAATTGAAATGACGATCCTTCTCTGCTCTGGATAATCTGGCGCGACCCATCTGCATCGGCTCCTCCTCGGCTGGGGGAGCCCCATGTGACGTCATCAGTTGGGTCTCCCTTATGGTGTGTAAGTTACTCAGATGCCTCTGATGAAGGCGAGAGGCGACTCGCATGGCCAACGCAATTAATTCATCCAAGGTCTTAGGAAGTTCTACAGTGAAGATCTCGTCGTTGATATGTTCCGCTAATCTGTGAAGAAAAACGTCCCACTGAGCAACCGAATTCCACTGAGACTCCGCCGCTAATGTTCGAAATTGAATGGAGTTTTCCGCCACGCTCAGTTTTCCTTGACGCAGTTCCGCTAACCGCCGGGCTGCTTCTCTGCCCACCGCAGATTGATCAAATACTTTCTTCATTTCGGAAGAGAATGCATCAAATGATGAGCAGCATGGAAGTTTGTTCTCCCAGACTGTAGTGCCCCATAACGCTGCTTTGCCGTCGAGAAGCGTTATGATCAGCGCCACTTGGAAGCCTTTGTGGGAAACGCTGAAGGTTGAAGTGATATGTAAAGTGAGCATTTAGACAAAAAGGAACGACACAGTTTGGGCTCACCAGAGTAAACAGCTGGCGTGGGCAGGCCTGGCTCCGTGGAAACCAGAAAAGGTCTGGGCATCGGTGTCCCGTCCATGTCTGATGTAGACGAAGTCCCCTCAACCTGCAGGCGTTGCATCTGGGCGGTAAGCTCCGTGACTTGTTCAGCGAGAGTTCTCACCACTTGGTTGTTGCTGAGTCCTTGGGCTTCCGCTTGATCCATACGAGAGTTTGTGTGCGTGAGGACTTATGTGATTTCAACAACACTCGCTGGATCCATGTAGATTCAGTCGTTCTGTCACAAGAAGCAGATTTAAACAGATCCAGTTGCAAGTAAAAGTTTATTAGCTGAATGCTCGGTACAATACTCAAGGAAGACAGGTTGACAGCAGCTCTGGTATCGGCTCTGGTCACAAGATACTCATAAGTCCAGGAGAACAGCAAAACGTGATCTGAAAGATAGGAATTAACATGATCGACGGAATGTCAAAGGAAAGAAACAGAGTCCTTAAATAGGTCTCGATAATAGATTGCAGGTGGCCCCACTGATTAGTCAGCTGACTGGAACGCATGCTGTCAAAGAAAGGTAAACAAACACAGTCACACGACAGACATAACAACAAGAGGAGAACACAGAAATATGAACCGTGACATATACATGTTCTAACAGTATTTTTCTATCAATGTTACATTCTATCAACATTTACACAACTTTTAAGAGAAGTTATGGAATGTGCTGAGAACGTTTTCACCCACATTTATCACCACCATCTGGTCTTGTTTCAACAACCCCGACAAGCTGCCTGCTTCCTTCATCAAATCTATATTATGATTAAGAAAGCAAGTTATATTCAGATAAGTTCAAAGAACATTTAACAGACTTTTTACTTACCTGCATGACTGCCAGATCTGATTGATACTGTGAACAAAGAACGACTGTTTAGTTACTTTGTTGCCTCCTGCATTATGATGTTATTTTGTTATCAAGAACCTATAGCTTAGATGAATCTAGATGAACCTTACGTACATTACCTGTGTTCATTGGTCTAGCTCCTGACACTGTGAACAATTTCCTGTAAATCAGTAACTTAGCAGCAGCAGCAGTTTCCCATTAACAAAATACTGTATTTACATTTAAAGCACCATTTATCTTGCTCTCTCTCTTTCTCTCTCTCTCTGTATATATATATATATATATATATATATATATATATATATATATCTTTGCTGTAAAATATAAAGAAATCTTCCCAATAGAACTTTAAAATACAGTAACATCGCATAACTGTCCTACAGTAAAATACAGTTCATATTACAGTTAAATACTGTGTAATTTACAAAAAGAAATCATTGGAGAAACAGTGTGGTTTTGTACACTTTTGATGCCTTTAATGATTATAACAATTGGATTTACTGAATAAAAGCATAAAAATGTTTTAAAATCCTGCATAATTTAGACCTACTGGAAAATGCAATGCAAAACTTGTTCTTTTAGGGTTATTTAAGGTTCTAAAAACATTCCCCATTAGTTATATAATTTACAAAAAAAAATTTTTAAACGTTAGAAACATCCAGCTTTTTACTTTTTTGGATAGATTTAACATTATTTTTTTATTTTAAAACATTATTTAAAAGGTTTTCAGTTTTAAAGTTTCAGTTTTCAAGTTTCAGTCTCATGTTGTATTAATGTTTTCAGAAGGTTAAAACTACACCCTTCCCAGTGATTGGTTGCAGCTGGAAGGGCATCCTCTGTGTAAAACATATGCTGGATAAGTTGGCGGTTCATTCCGCTGTGGCGACTCCAGAATAATAAAGAGACTAAGCCGAAAAGAAAATGAATGAATGAATGAATAAAACTACACCCCTCAGCTGTAATTGTCTTCAGGTGTGTTTATCTCATAAATATTTTTTTTCTTACATGAATGCACCAAAACTCAAGTATTATTAGCACACTAGAATGGAAAGGTTGTTTGAAAACTTTCAGCTGAGTCAACCATTAAATCCACAGGAGCGCACTTCACTAGCACACCAATGTTTGGCTGAAAACTAGGCCTTTGCAACAGCTGTTATAAGTAATGCATAATAACACTCTTGGTATGTTTTGTTGCACATAATTCATATGTGCAGCATACATACCTCCTCAATGCTTTGGAGATACTGACACATATGCCTGTGGGTCGCCCACCACCCCAAATAGCTTGAATAGCTCCAGTGATGCACTGGCCTTTGTGGCTTACCAGTCAACGTGTTTGAGAAAGTTAGATTGGTGCAAATGTTTTCTTGTCAGCTCCTTAAGCATGGCTAATGTGTAATTTGTGTTTACAGGAGAGGTTAAGACTGTGGCCGTCCTCTGTGGTAATACCTAAAGTCACTTACTTAAGGTTTTCTCTGATTGGGGTCCACAAAACATCTGTATCCTCCAAACATTTGTCAAAGTAACCAGTGGAATTTTAACATGATATGGCTTCCCAGTATAGGAAATGAGGGTGTTTATGTGGTTAAGTAATTTTCAATGGAGATTTTCAGTGGGAAATTTCAATTCAGAGAATATCCAATGACTCTTCATGTTGGGGATGAGTGAAACCACATTTTTTTTCCGTTTAGTACTAAAGTATTCTATTAAAATATTTTTTTTTATCTATGATTTTCAAAGACAAACTTGATATATTCATCATTAACATAAGCGTTTCATACACTTTTAAAACGATTAGTTAACTTTACTTAAAATAAGTGAGTAAACTCATTGCCTTAACATTTTTAAGTAAATGAACATTCATGCATTCATTTTCTATCAGCTTAGTCTCTATTTCAGAGGTCGCCACAGCGGAATGAACCACCAAACTATGTTTTTTTACGCAGCAGATGCCCTTTCAGCTCAACCCAGTACTGAGAAACACCCATACACACTCATTCATACTCACACTCATACACTACAGCCAATTAGTTTATTCAATTCACTTATGCCTCATATCTTTGGACTGTGGGGGAAACCAGAGCACCCGGAGGAAACCACGTGAACACAGGGAGAACATGCAAACTACACACAGAAATGCCAACTGACCCAGTCGGAACTCGAAGCAGCGATCTTCTTGCTGTGAGGCGAAAGTGCAAACCACTGAGCCACCGTGTCACCCGTAAATGAACATAGCGTGCATGATTATCTAGAAGATGAAGATGAGGTTTCTCAGAGTTCCATTAGTAGTTGCCAAATTCTATAGTTCTTTACATTTATCACAGTGCTGGAGAGATTGTAGCGAAGTCAGGGACTATGTTCACATATTTTGGGAATGTCCCAAAATACAAATGTATTGGCAGAAGGTAAAAAGGAAGGTTAGTAACGTTTTAGAATATGACATACCAAAGCACCCAGTATTTATTTATTTATTTTTTTGCTTCATGGCTTCCCCCTGATAAATTTAGTAAGTCTCACCTATTTGCACTACATATATTATCTATAACAGCTAGGAAAATAATTACAGTGAACTGGTTAAGCAGTACCTACTTTGACATGAATGGACACAGAGGCTGAATCAGATATACAGTTGAAGTCAGAATTAGCCCCTCTGAATTATTAGCCTGCCTGTTTATTTTTCCCCCGATTTATAGTTAATGGAGAGAAGATTTTTTCAACACATTTCTAAACATAATAGTTTTAATAACTCATTTCTAAAAACTGATTTATTTTATCTTTGTCATGATGACAGTAAATAATATTTTACTAGATATTTTTCAAGACACTTCTATACAGCTGAAAGTGACATTTAAAGGCTTAATAAGGTTAATTAGGCAAGTTATTGTGTAACAATGGTTTGTTCTGAGACTATTGCAAAAAAAAAAATAGTTAAATGGGCTAATAATTTTGACCTTAAATGGTTTTAATGGTTTTAAAATGGTTTTTAAAAAATTAAAATTGCTTTTATTCTAGACGAAATAAAACAAATAAGACTTTCTCCAGAAAAAAAAAATACAGTATTATCTGACATACTATGATAACTTCCTTGCTCTGTTAAATGTCGTTTGGGAAATATTTAAAAAAAGAACAAAAATTTCAAAGAGGAGCGAATAATTCTGTCTTCAACTGTATATATTTGAGAAAGTGACTGCAGATTTGCAGTTGAAATCAGACATTTTTCAACAGACCTGGCCATTAATTGAAACATACTTGATCTTTGAAATGCTGTCAGGGGCTTTGTTGTAGTTATTGTCTTTATACTGGAGTTTATTTGTTTAATTATCTACTTTTCCTTTTTTAATGTATTATCTTTTTTCAAGCTGTTATTATTATTATTATTATTATTATTATTATTATTATTTATTATTATAATTTATCTATTTTTTTATCTTTTTTTTGTATGAATGTTAACATTCTAAGTAAATGTTATGTGTATACTATGTTTATAAAAACTTTAATAAAAACATAGTGGGTAGCACTATCGCTGGGTCAGTTGGTATTTCTGTGTGGAGTTTGTATGGTCTCCCTATGTTGTCATGTGTTTTCTCTGGTTGCTCCGGTTTCCCCCACACGTCCAAACACATGCAGTATAGGTGAATTGGGTAAACAAAATTGGCCGTAGCATATGAATGCGTGTGCGAATGCGAGAGTCTATGGGTGTTTCCTAGTGCTGGGTTGCGGCTGGAGCGCATCCGCTGTGTAAAACTGTCATGATCACCAGCGATCTAACCACCAGAGATCGCTGGAAAACATTCACACTCACACAGGACTACAAATCTGCTGGTAAATGGACTACATACTCAGTCATGCCACACACACACACACACACACACACACACACACACACACACACACACACACACACCTGAGGCAAGTCACCACTGATTGCAAACCCACAGCTGAAGCTGCTCACATACTGATTGCACAACGCTATCTCACGGCCAATTCGTAACTTTTTGATAAGTGGCTAATTCGTACAAATTAGTACGATTTGCCCATCACCCAATGACGGTTGGGGTTAGGTGCCACGCCTCCTTTTTAAAATCGTACATTTCCATACGACTGAACTCGTACGAATTCGTACGAATTAGCCACTAAACTGACAAAACGTAAAATACTTACGTTTCCTCGTGAGATCAGGCTGGATTGCATGCACTATAAGTACTTCTCAAAAACAAACACTGTTGCTGAGTCTTGTCTACTGTTACGCCCCATTCACACGGGGCGTCAGCTTCAACGATTCCCATTCACTTTGAATGGGTGACGTCAGGCGTTGCCGAACTGCATTGTGGATCCGACGGAAGCGTCAGCCAATCAGATCGCTGTATGCAAATACACTAGCTCCAACAGTGGCCTATTGCTGACTAATTTCATTGGCTGACGCTGCTATGACGATCGCGTCAGCCCCAACTTCAGACACGCCCTCTGTCAAGCGTTGAAGCTGAAGCCTCGTGTGAATGGGGCGTTAGTGACACTACAACGTGATTCCTGGTTTGTTTTCCTGTGTTTTGATCCTCGCCTAGTTTATCTGTGTATTCCTGTCTGCTGCCTGCCTTCTGATCATCTGCCTGTTATCTGACTACGACTCTGGATTGCCCTTATTCATCTGTTTGCTCCTGTGTTAAACATTGCTTGCCTGACCATTCTAATAAACCTGCATTTGGATCCTCACCCCTGTTGTCAGTGTCACACTCCTGGTTGCAAAAACATATGCTGGAATAGTTGGTGGGTTATTCTACTGTGGTTACCCAGTGTAGTAGAGTGTAGACGTACTGTTTAAATGACCAAATAAAATGCTGTGTTTTATTTATCAACACAAATAATATTGTATCTGAATAAACTGTAATAAAAATTTTAAACAGACAAAAGTGTTCTATTTTGTGACTAGTAGGCTACATTATCCTATAGTGAAACTATACATTCAAGAATAAAAGATACAATTTTTATTTGGTGCAGATGTAGATCTGGATATTTTATTGCAAATTGAGGATGAACATACCAATAAATGTTGTTCAGAAGCCTCTTGTATCATATCTGACTAATACAATGTATGAATAAGGAACCAAAGCCAAATTGCTTTAATCAAGTTAAAGTTCATCCTGGAAACGTTATTAATTTTAAACAAAAATACTGCAAAAATACACATGTACCCTGATCTGAAGGTTGACATTAGATGACATTAGAATAATATTAAATGTCTTTAACTTAAGTGATGTTGACAACTTATTTTTTGTGTTTTCCTTTAAATAAATTTCGAACAACACAAAAATATTTAGCCAATTTAATGAACATCACATTTAGCTTTTTAGTAAACTCTTAAACATGGAATTTGTTTGAACTTTCTTTTTCATTTTTCTCAAATGTGTTAAATTAACACTAAATCTGAATTTGCTTTTCCAGTACTTATGCTTGAGTTATGCTAAAAGTCACTACAAACACAAACACATTTTTATTATAAATGAACATTATAATCACACAGGCTAAGAAAAAACACTTCGGAGGTTAGTCCCACCAGGACTGTCTGAGGGCCACACTTCATGACAAGACTCTAATCCCAAAGAAGCGCTCCTACTCTAATCCTGTCAACACCCAGTGTCTACCGCTTCTGGAACTGCTTTCTAGATCTCCAACATGTGATGCTTATGCTTTGGTTTCTGAAAGCAATGAAAGCCTCATATGGATTATGTATCAGAGATGGCAGATGTTTAGAAGATGTAACTTGATCACCAGCCAATATTAGAAATCATCAGCTGTAGTGCTGGTCTCATGTGCTGTAATTCATGTAATACATTTCAGTTTAAAAGCAAAATATGAGTTCACACACACTAAATGTGTCTGTGTGTGGTATTAGTAAGACCAGCAGCGGGGCGCTCAACCTGGGGTCTGTGTGGGTCCAAATGCCCCAGTATAGTGAAGGGGACTCTATACTGCTCAGTGAGTGCCGTCTTTCGGATGAGACGTTAAACCGAGGTCCTGACTCTTTGTGATTGTTAAAAATCCCAGGATATAATTCAAAAAAGAGTAGGGGTTTTGGCCGTCATCCTGGCCAAATTTTCTTACTGACCTCTGTCCATCATGGCCTCCTAACCATCCCCATATAATAATTATTCACTCTGTCTCCTCTCCACCAATCAGCTGGTGTGTGGTGTGCCGTCTGGTGCAATATGGCTGCCGTCACATCACCCAGGTGGTGGATGAGGAGATTCCTCCCCAAAATGTGTAAAGCGCTATAAAATGTATATAAATATAATATAATAGATTAACCAGGCAAATTAGGTTAATTCAGCCTGATCTCATGAGAAACCGTAACTATTTTAAGTTTTGTCAGTTTAGTGGCTAATTCTAGTTCAGTCCTACGAAAATGTATAATTTTAAAAAGGAGGTGTGACACCCAACCCCGCTCCTAAATACAACTGTCATTGGGGGATAAGCAAATTGTACTAAATTGTACAAATGAGATTGTACAAATTCATACGAATTATTCACTAAATCAAAAAGTTATGAATTGCTATGAGATTGTGTTGGTTAATTAGGCATGTCATTGGATAACAGTGTTTTTGTAGTCAATTAAAAAATTAAATAATAATAATATTATATAGGAAATACTGTAAAAATGTCCTTGCTCTGTTAAATATCACCTGGGAAATATTCAAATAAGAATAAAATTTCAAATTAGGGCTAATAATTTTGCCTTTATATCTGCTTACTTGATATCTATACCAGGAAGTTTATTCAACATAAATGTAAACTAACAAAAATTAGTAATCACTTCATTCATTAAAAAATAATAATAAATAAATAAATTTAAATATAAATAAATAAATAAATATATACACATATATACCCTTTTAAACTTGATTTCTTTTTAAAATATTTTCCAATTGAGGTTTAACAGACCAAGGAAATTTTTGCAGTATGTCTGATAATATTTTTTATTACTTTATTACTTGTTTTATTTCGGCTAGAATAAAAGCAATTTTTAAAAACAATTTTAAGGTCAAAATTATTAGCCCCTTTAAGCTATATATAGTTTTGATAGCCTACAGAACAAACCCTCGGCTGGGTCAGCTGGCATTTCTGTGTGGAGTGTGCATGTTCTCCCTGTGTTTGCATGGGTTACCTCCGGGTGCTCCATTTTCCCCCACAAGTCCAAAGATGTGCAATAGGTGAATTGGGTAAGCTAAATTGGCAGTAGTGTATGTGTGTGAATGGGAGTGTATGGGTGTTTCCCAGTGATGGGTTGCAGCTGGAAGGGCATCCGCTGCACAAAACATATGCTGGATAAGTTGGTGGTTCATTCCGCTGTGGCGACCCCAGATTAATAAAGAGACTAAGCCGGAAAAAAAATGAATGAATGAATGAATGAATAAACAGGGGGGCTTATAATTCAGGGGGTTTAATAATTCTGACTTCAACTGTATATTAAAAATATTAGGCCTTTTCCCACATGGTCAAGTGAAGTGAACTGCCAACAAACAGTGCTTTCTATGGTGGCCAAGAGAGTTCAAATGCTCTTCAAGTTAAGAAAATAAACACATATAAAAAAAAAAAACACAAATAAACTGAGACAACATCTTCATCAGTTTGAAAACACACAAAAATGCAAATGCAGAAATATGCTGCAAATACTCCAGACCACAGCGACAATGTGTTGGGGATCCCAAAAGTGACAAACCTGTATGTTTTCTGTTAAGAGTGTTTTCGGAGATCTGAGAGCTGAGTTACCTGGTTGGTCCTGGTTAAAAAGTTCCACATTGTTTGCATATGCTGCTGACTAAGGAAACAGCCAGATTTATAATTTTTTAATGTGGGTCATCCTCATGTTTGGAAGAGTAAAATAAACCCTACCCAATTTTAAAACGCTCAAGCATTATAAAGGGTTAGTTCACCAAAAATTTTAAATGTGATCAGTATTTTTTTCAGCCTGTAGTATTTTCTTATTTTATTGGCACACAAAATAGGACGTTTTGAAGAATGTTAGAAACCAAAAGCCATTGACATCCATAGAAAAAAAATGCTGTCAAAGAAAATTGGCATTGTGTGGGTCATCCCCAAATTAAATCCCCAATTAAACCCCACCCAATTTTAGAGCGATTACACAATTAAAGGGTTAGTTCAACCCAAAATTAAAATGTGATCACCCTTTTCAACCTGTAGTATTTTCTTTTTTTTTCTGTGGCACACAACATAAGATGTTTTGAAGAATGTTTTAAATTAAAAGCCACTGCCATCCAAAGAAAACATGCTGTCAAAGAAAATGGCTACAGGTTCTTTAAAGGTGCAGTATGTAAGTTTGACACCCAGTGGTTGAACTGGGTATTGCACTCCTAGATCAAAATAAACACACGCGTGGGATGCCAGAGATTGAGTACAGGAGCGAGTGATTTAAACCGTGTTCTAAATAAAATCAACGACACGCGATAGAAGGAATTATGTTCCATATTAAAAGGAGTTTTAGTTCTAACCAACACCTCGAATTGAGATATTAGAAACGGTTTCTATTTCTCACAGCTCAACATGTGAAACCTATGACAGTGCACCTCAGGTAAGCCTCGTGTGTTTTATTCAGTGCTAAATGCTAACAATGTGAGTTTGAATGGATTCTAAACCTTACCGTTTCGTGAGTGAGTGCTTATTCTGTGCTTCTGAAAGGCTGTATTTACATTTTTGTCGTGTTTCGTCTGGTGCAAAGAGTCAAACTGCTGTTTGCGTGTTGTTAGGACACGAGATTACAATGTAACCTGCTCACCTAATGTTTACGTTCGCAATATTTATATCATTTGCTAATTAATAACCTCATGTGGAACCGAATCTGTCTCATTTCGACGTCTGATACTGTCCATTTCGGTCACGGGCGCATGCTTTCAGAGCCTTTCTGAATGAATGAATGAAATACGCTGTTTTCCAACAAGGCAACCCGGAGTGCTGAATTATAATTGGCTAAACTGGCATTCTGCAGGTTAACTTTACCTAAACAAAGACAGCGTTCCGGCACGGAAAAACCATTTTCAAAGCAGAATATCTGACTTCAGCATTGTTTTTCAGTTAAACAAGTATGTTCACTTGGGATGTTTCTTAAATATCTGCAAACATATTATGGTATTTTTATGCTTTAGAAGAATCAAAAACTTACATACAGCACCTTTAACATTCTTCGAAATATGCTCTTTTGTGTTCAACAGAAGAAAGCAACTCAAAGAGGTTTGAAACAAGTGGAGGGTGAGCAAATGACAGAATATTCATTTATAAGTAAACTATCCCTTTAGAGTGGCAGACAACATATCTTAAAACTTCTGAAAGATGTGCTACCACATGTTTTTTACATTTATACCGAAAGGAAGGTGGTAATTCTTCCTTAGTTTCTATTTTATTTCTTAATATTGGGAAGATGTGCTACTATTTTTTTTCTCTTTCTTGCAGTGAAGTCATGTCATTTTTGGTTCCTCAAAGAGCATTTTGTTGTTGAACAGTTGTTATTGGTTGAAAAAATCTAATAGAACCTTCACTTCAACCTTTTATCACTGTAAATAACATTTTATGGAATGTGAAGGCTCTTTGGGAGTTAAAGGTTCTTCATAGAACAGTCATTGCCGATTAAGAACCTTTATTTCTAAGGCTGCCAGTTGTAAATGATTAAGGTGCACGTTTGAATTTTAGCACAATGGGTTAAACTAGGCGGGTTGTGTTATAGGAGGTGTGTCTTGTGCGTAAAGGGGCGGGGCTGGAAGAGTTCCTCACCCTCGTGTGTTTGAGGCAGTCAGCTGAGCCCAACTTGTGCGGACGCGGCTCCAACCTCGTACAACATGAGGGAGCACAAGGAAAGAGTTTAACCCTGTGCACAATTTGTCATTCCAACCTGTGCAAAAAACCAAGCCAGTCAAATACCCTCCTTTCCAACCAACTTCGCCGTTCTTTTCCTGTGAAGAACACCGGGAGGTGAGTATGCAAGACTGTATGGATGGATGGAAGAAGGGAGGGAGGGGGGCTGCGTGGAGAACATATGGTTTCGTGCTCATGCTCGAGCTATAGATATGCGTATATAATTTAGAATATGCATATGTATGTATGTATGTATGTAGTGATTTAATGTGCTGTCAAAATGTAAACAAAGCAGAAGATCGTGTACTTCAAAGCAGGTCGACTTTAAAGTAAACTTGCTATTTATGAATGAAATGCATGCACATTTGTAGCTTTAAGGAGTAAAATATGGGTCTCCTGCCTGTGCTACCGGTAAACTTTGCGCACACGTGTTTACAAACAACTCCAAGAGTTGATATATTTTTAGATCGTATTTATAGATTCACTTGTGGGTGCTGCTTACTGAGGCTTTCTTTAGAGTTGGGAATCGACCACCGGTTAGCTTGAAAATAATGTACTGCAACCTTGTCATAATGTTATTATCATTGTCTCCTAAGATTACTGAACTAACGATAAAAGTATACTTCATCACTGCAACTGGGCAAACAGTACAGTGCACACTAGAGAAGTACGCTTGTATGAGTTTCTTTGTGGTGAAGTACATACAGCGCGGCCAGAGTAGTCCAGCTAATCAAATGAATGACTCTTATGAGCCGATTCTTTTCAGTGAATCAGAACTCCTTCAGTGAGCAGTTTTCCAGAACAAACGACTCTCATGAGTATTTTTTAAGCCAATGTATCTTGAGCACACTTCTGATGAGGTAAATTTGGTTTTATATTCACACATTCTGACTTTCTCCTTAATAATATCACTTCAGAAATGTATTATTTGCAAATTCTAAACAGTGAAATCATATTAGCAGCCAATGACTATTAAAGTACAGCATTGTTTGTTTACAGTCAATTAAATAGTGCTAAAGTTGTTTTGAAGTCATACTTGCATCTGATTTCAGGCTTAATATTCAAAGTACCATGGTAAACAATATATGGAGCGTGTCACAAGTTGTCCCTGCATGAATGTGACTTTACCTCAGTCACACTTCTTATGTAGTCTGAATTCACAGTAAATGACTCATTTTTTGGTGTTGTTGTAGTTATTCGAAAGTACTTAAGAGTCAATTGGCTTAGTTAATAATTTAATCTGACTGATTTAGTGAAAAGCTGTAATTTTTTCCATGTCTGACAAGAATCAAGAAATGTTACTGGAGGTTGTGATGGTCTTAGTGACTAACTGGTTGTAAAGATATAGCAATTTCAAATCAAGTTTCATTGAATGATAATAAGTGTTAATTTTGAATCAATTACTGAACAATATTTGTGTGTTTGCGTACTTATAATGTTATTGATTGTTATTATGTTAAAGTCTATTATTTCAGGGAAAATGTGTAGAAATGGTGATCCTGAATTTTTATTTAAATTTTGTTTTCCTTGATACTTTGTGCTCATTTCAGACTTATGTTTGGTTTAATATAAGATTTGTGATAATCTAATTTGGAAAAGAGTATTGTGCTTGATCTTGTTGTGCAGTTTTAGACTGCAAACGTCAACATAATCTTACATTATGGGAGTTGTGCAAATGTTTGATTTACATGTCACAAATGCAAATAAGCTGTTTTTCATTTCAAACAAATGTCCAGAAAAGTTACGTAATAATCTTGTGCGAGAACTCTCTCTTTCTCTCTCTCTCTCTCTCTTTCTCTTCACACACACACTGCACAAAGAAGGTGTATCTCTTTTCTTTTGTTAAGGAAGGAAGGGAAGTTGTTCGCTGGTTCTCTAACAATAGACTGTCCGAGTGCTGGGGTTGGATTTTAAAAGGCATGTTCAGGCACACATATGAGTTTGTCATTCTCCCCCTCTCACACACATCTCAACTAGAAATGTGTGGGTTTTATTTGGCAGAGATTCTGCAGAAAGCAATGAAGCAAGACGACAACTCCAAATTGCCGCCTCCAGGGCTAGAGAGTTCAATTTAATGTCATTTCAGTTCACAATTTCATAAACCTGGAGCTCACTATGAAAGGTAAGAGCAAGGCGAAAGTTGATAACATCGAGCATGTCAGCATATTCTGGTTTAGATGGCAGAGATTGCACCTAGTTTTATCTTTAAGCCAAGATGGCATGTTCGATTAGTAGATTAGTTTTATAGTTGGGTGTTTGAGATGTGTCTTAATGTGAAGATTAAAGGAATGGTTTACTAAAAACTGAAAACTATCCCATCATTTTCTCACCTTAAGCCATCCATTTCAGATAAACAAAGTCATTTAAGGATGACGTGGACTTTTTCTTCTTCATATCCCCTTGCCTCTCTGATGTTGTGGATTGTCTCCCACCATCTTATTTTGTCTGGCTACGTTCCCTCAATTTTTAGCACAGAATGAAAGTGTTCATCCCAAAAATAAACAAATCAGCATGTACTCTGCAGTACTGTGAAGCAGCAGTTGGCTTGCTAAAAACAGTGACTGATGGAGAAAGAAAGAAAGGAAGAAATTATGTGGAAGAGTAGTTTACGCACTATTATTAGCACTGGCCACATGGATTCTTGAGGGGAAGAGAGAATAAGCAAAAGTGCAAAGGTTTTGACAGGGAGAGTAGTGTTACATGTGTTCTTAATTTAACCGTCGGTGACTGATCCAGGCCCATTGTGTTTGTTTTGGTCAGAGTTGCTGAAGTCTGTACAAAAGTGGTTTCACTCGATTCAAAGCTGTTTTTTTTTTGGAGCAAGAGTGTTCTAACACTACACATGAATTGTCATAACTCATCAAAATCCACTGGCTCGCATGGACAGTTAGTAGGAACTTGTGTCAGTTTGCGTTGCTCTTCAGTTTCTGTCTCCAGTCAGATTTTTCTTTTCTTGCTAGCTCTTTTGTTTGTGTGTGGTCACACGGGTGGTCCATGTTAGATAGATTGTGACCTGATTTTGGAGTCTTGGAACACACACACACCCAGCTGCCGCCGATGGACCGTCAGTCCGTCACAGGGCAGTAGCTCTTTTGATCTCCCCACCGTACCACTGCTGGCTTCCAGGGCTTACAGACCTTCCGTGCAATCCAATATAATACAATGCACTGTTCGACTCCTTTGTCCACCATAGCCCAGACAGTGTTAAGATTGGACCAGTTGTGACTTGGCATTCTAACTTTTTCAAATTACAGTAAACTTAACAATACACAGCAAACTAAACCTTTGGATTCAATCACTGACCTTTGACCCTAATCAACTTGGATTACTATTAAAAATATACAAAACTATCAAACTTCTGGTTTCCAGTGATATTGTGTTGGTCAATAGTGCAGAAAAAAGGCATATATTTGACAATTACAAACACATCTTGATGTGTTAAAAATGGGCGTTGTCTTCAGGCAAAATTCCTTCAAGTTTTTGGGTGGAGTAGAAAAATCTTGAAAGTCTTTGAAAAAGGAATTTCTGCCTGTCACGTTGAACTGTAGAATAACTGAAATAGTATATTTATTATTTGAGTATGTGTTGGTTTAAGAACTTTGCTTCCTTGGACTCTCAGATGTTAGTAAGTAATCTACTACAATTGCTTTTTTATTATTATGCTATGTGGTTGAACAAATGCAACTCGAGACATTTTTGTTTAGACATAGTGTTTGCGCTTGTGGCTACAACTTGCAAATGACAGTAGTTTTGTCGACCTCATCTTTACTGAACAATTTAAAATATAGACATCTTCCCGATGAGATGTAATGCATACATATTAAAAATTAATTTAGGATTTTTTTTTAAATCAAGAGTGTTTCATCAAATTGATGAAAAAGCAAAAAACATTCTGGAAATTTGTGTTGTCTAACTTTCTCATCGTGCTGCATCTGTGCTGCGTCTTAAAGTAAAAACATCTTATTCCTGCTGACTGTGTTGTTAATTTTATTTATTAACAACAGATGCTGCACTTGCAAATTCTGCACTTGACTGAATAATATAGCTCAGTAATGTTTAACCTTAATTTAATTTCTACAGTGAGATTATATACAATATGTATTGTAATTTGATTATATTTTTCAGTTTGTATTATTTTAGTAGCATCGTTGCTGTATTGTATTCATTTTGTATTGTATTTTGCTTGTATACATACCAAACTTTACTGAAACCGTGACCTACTGTAAAACCGGAAACCAAACTGAACCATGAGAGAAGTCTGTATCTTTATCTAAAGTCTGTGTGTGTGTATACACACACACACACACACACACACACACACACACACACACACACACACACACACACACACACACACACACACACACACACACACACACACACACACACACACACACACACACAATAGGGTAATTAGGCAAGTTATTGTACAACGATGGTTTGTTCTGTAGACGATTGAAAAACAAAATTAGCTTAAATGGGCTAATAATTTTGTCCTTAAAATGGCTTTTAAATTTTTTTAAAACTGCTTCTATTCTAGTCGAAATAAAACAAATAAGACTTTCTTCAGAAGAAAAAACATTATCAGACATACTGTGAAAATTTCCCTGCTCTGTTAAACATCATTTGGGACATATATATATATATATATATATATATATATATATATATATATATATATATATATATATATATATATATATATATATATATATATATATATATATATATATATATTATATATATTATATATATATTATATATATATTATATTTATATATATTATATATATATTATATATATATATATTATATATATATATATTATATATATATATATTATATATATATATATATTATATATATATATTATATTATATTATATATATAAAATATTGCCGTTAATCTATTCTCAAAGTTGGCTTAGGAGCTGGGTCTATTCTACGCAAGCTATGATGACTTTCACCTTGATATTTTAGTGTGGATGTATACCTGACCGGTGAGCCGTCTGACAAAAGAGTGCCCTTCTGAATCAAATCAGCAGGATGCCTGACTCTAACTGCAGTTTGGCAGTTTCACTTTAACTCACGAGCTGGGATATTAAACGCAAATAAGGAGTAAGGACTGGTGAGAGTGTTATGGAATTTAATAACGCATGGCAAATGGAAAGAAAATGTAAAGATTTCGCTGTATGTGTTTGTGTGTGTGTGTGTGTGCGGTCCTTGTCGGAAAATATGGCAAAAGGTCCTAAAGACCGCGGTGTTTACTTCAATAATGCCACTAATATATGCATACTTCACCTGTCTTAATTCTATTTCTGTTTAGTTCAGTTATGACTTTAGTCAGATTAAGGTCATCAAAAATCGCTGTTTCAAGCTTATGTAGGCCTATACAGTTCAAAATTCATGTTAAACTGAATAAACTGTTAGTAAACACATTGAACATAATTTATTTTCATCACCAATTATTATAGTAGAACAGTTTCTCAAGCAGTTTGTGATGCATTTTGGAAAGCGCAGATGAGCCCCTGGTCTAATGCGCCACCTGGCTTGAGAAACCCGTTCTCAAAGACTTATTATTCAGGTAGCACTGAATTCTGAATGCCTTCGGCAGAATTCAAATGAGCCATTTTAATCTAGATTAATTTCAAGATTACAGTGAGATTAATGTAGGTTAAAAAAAACCCCACCTATATATATATATATATATATATATTTTTTTAACTCAACCCTATTTTTACTGCAGTTTTCATGTGCATTTTGTCAGTAAAGCCGATTATAGTATAACTCCAGCTTGTGCGGTCAGATGAAGCAGCAGTTGTAGCTCACTGATAAACTACTCAAAAATTGGTTTTAAATTCAAATTCAAACAATAAAAATCTGTCCATAATGAAATCTTAGTTGATTTACAGTGTATTGCAGTTTTGTGTAGTAAATGTAGTAAACGTCAAAATTTTCTGCTATACCATTCCTATGGTATATATAAGATTTTTTTGTATATTTTTTTGTTTTGTTTTTTAGGACAACAGTATCTCCAGCAAAAAAAAAAGATATCCAAGGATGCAATTGTAAATTGAATCTTATACCGGTCCATGCCTATTTACCACACAGAATGAAAGTTTTACTTTAAACTCACTTAAATACATTTTGAAATAAATCCTTATGTGAGATGATTCTGTAGTCATGTGTTTATTAATCACAATAGCCATGTTTCCATCCACTTATTTTTATGCACATTTTGGATATGCACATAAAAAATCGGTTAATGGAAATGCCAAGAGGCACATCAATTTTGAAAATGCGCATAAAAACATATGCACATAACTAAGTAGGATAAGCTTTTTATTCGATAAATAAGATGCGCATAAACTGAAATGGAAACTTTTTTTTGTTATAAGAGATCATGTGATGATCATGTGCTGATAAAAATGTGTGTGAATGGGCAAACCAGCAGGCTGAGTACATTTGTAAAACATCTGAAATATTGTTTTGATCATTCTGAAACACTAACAGTTTCCGTATTAGTGTTATTATAGTATTAATTACCTGCCGAACTGTGAAGAGCACCTGTGCTCAACGTCTCCATGTTCATTGTGTGTTGACATTGTCTTCTAAGGCGCAAGTAATATATTAAATGAAGAAAAGATTCTCGCAGCTTATTCTACTGCAGGAAATTCCGTTTTACTGTTGATATTTGGCGCCAGATCATCAGGAAGTGACAATTTTGTTCTCTTTGACTCGTTGGATGGAAATGCTGCTTTATACGCACGTCTTTTATGCAATATTCCAGTTTTGCGCATGTTAATTAGCAGTTTTGGATTATGAAAAAATTAATGAAAGCAGTCAAATCTTCTGTTTATTTAGCAACCACTATGGGGATTTCCTGAGATTTTTTTGTGTTTCTTGGGGCATTTGGAGTTTCTGTGAAAGCAGCCGGAGGAGATTTACTGCAGATCACACTGTGCTTCCCTGACAAGATGTACATGACCATCTTAGCCTTGCTCAATTGTGATTTCATTGTGATTAATTACCCAGTCCTACCTACTGTACATCAACTTTAACAGTAGCATTTAATATAAATGTTTTGAGTTTTTCTTTTAACTTCTTAACATGAAAATGTAAGCAAAATATCAACTAATAAACAAGAAATTTAAGAATAGATTCCACCTGTCACTCATTTAGCTTTACATAGCAGACAGATACAATACTGTGAACAGAGCTTAAGAGCCTTAAGGGTTTCTTTAAGGCATTATTATCCTCATGGATATTGAAGTCACTGAATTCTACACATGTGTACCACTTTTTACACCATCATATTGATTAGCCCTGCTGTAATATTTGACTATGACGTAAAGAAGACCTCGACGAGGCCGTGCTTGCTTGCTTTTAGATAGGAATCTTATCTTGTCTTTATCTTGGATTCGTTTGACCTGGTTGACCTTGCGAAGGGCAATATCCATAATGCCAATTCTTTCTCTTAAGGTTTCCCATCAAATAATGGTGTTTGGTGACTCCTGATGGAAAAAAGTAGGTTTCAAACTGAGTGGTTGTCTTGTTCTTCTAATTGAGCATTCCAGAAAGAATGGTGCAACTCTTCTCTATTATGATGGAAAGAGGGGCACTTGACCTGTGTTTATGTATGGACTAAAGGGAGGGTGAGGACAGGACACTCCTGGAACAGTCATCTAGGCCTTGAAATTCTTCACTAGACATGAGAGGCAGTGGTGGGATCCATTGAACTACTTAATTTGCTTCACTGATAAGACGTGTTGTACATAAAGCAATTCACCTGTCTCTAAACAACGAGATTCCCCCCAGCTTTGTGTATGTTTCTCATCGTGCAGTCGGCTTGTGCTTTGCTCTATACACAACGGTTCTTGTCAGCTCTTGTGCAGAGCGCTACCCAAAACATTGGTGGACCATATCGGTATGTGGCAGCTTTATATAGTGTCTGATATCTTGACAATAACAGGTTGGATTACGTAACCGAAACAATAGAGCCTCTGTCAATCAGCACTCAAAACTATGGGAGGTGAAGATAAATGAACTGGAACCACTTGAACTTGGAAAGTCTTGCTTTCATTTTTTTTTTGTGTAGTCGATTTCAACATCAAGTTTAGGCCTCTAACTCTCTTCATTCTTCAAATCACCAGATGATTCCAAGAATGAAACCTGGTGAACTTAAAACGCACAGAGGCAGTTACAGAAAGTCCATTTGTCATGCATCTGGACTTTGCGCAGGCTTTAAAGTGTCACGAAACACCAACACAAATTTTTTTTTAAGATGTTGACAGTCATATATGTCCCACGCTGCAAAAAAAATTAACTATTAGGACACATATATTTCACAAAAAAGTGAAAATTGGTTGTTTTGTGTTATTTTGAGCAAATTTGTTCTTCCGGTTTAAAAAATAATTTGAAGCTACGTCACGGCGATTAGATCCTTGTGTAAATTCCAGCATGGAGACTGGATGTCTGTACTGGCGGGTTCAACATGACATCTTTGAGTTTTCATCATAAATTCAAGAGAAAGATTTGGTTCGAACTAATCAGCGCGCTCTATTTTGAATGAGGTGCAACTTCATTAATATGCATGACATGGCTTTTTTTCTCGTCTTCTTTTTAAAAAAAGATGCGGTTCCAGTTTGTGTTGATTGTCCTGTCTCTATGGATTAAGTAAGTATGTGATCAGTGTTCTTTGTTTGTTTATTCTGATAGCAAAGTTAGTTAGTATCGTCAGCAGTAGGGCTGGGCGATATGGCAAAAATCTAGGTTTTTTTCATAAAGTTTGACCGGTTCACTATTTCGATTTCAACATATATTTATATATATATATATATATATATATATATATATATATATTACTGTGTAACTATAGTCAACTTAAAACATTACAACAACATGACTGAAGTAACAATCTCTTTATAAGTAACTTGAAAAACCATCTCCATCTGGTTAAAGAACATGTATTTTTAATGGCCATACAAACATAAATTGGTCAACAAGGTGTAGCCTATTACATTCCTGTAGACAAATTCCTGCTTGACGTTTTTAAAAAAAATATTTGTGCGTAGCTACACCACCCAGTAAATATTAAAGATCACCGTGAACAACCAAAAACCCCACAGAAACCTGTTACATATCTATCTATATTTAAATGTCTATCTTATATTTAACTGAATCGTATAACAGCCTATAGCTGAAATGTTGAAAAATGCTCAATTTATTTTTATAAAACATTTGTCAAAACGTATTGATATTTTTTTGGAGTAAAAACAATACCGACATTTAAGAATCCATATTTATTTTATTTATTCATTCATTTTACTTGTTTATTGGTGCATATATGGGTTATGATTTAATTCATAGCTACAGTACCTTGGACAGCTACTGTGCCACTCCGTAAAGCTTTCAAGCAAAAGTCCAAATTAAAGAAAGATTTGACTTTCTGCAGTGACAGCGGACATTCACAACATACCGTAACCGTCCTTCAGGTGGTGCGCGGATATTAAAACCAGACGTCTGGGCTTTGAATTAGGTGCAATTATTTCCTCGTTGTTCAAAGAGTCTGCAAGTTCGTGTTCCATGGATATATGTTGTTGTTGATTTGATGTGTAGCAGGAAAAAAAGGCCTTTAGCAGTGCATGTAGTCGCTGGTAAAGTTCTCACCCAGATCAGAACGATCTGTGCTACCGAATACAGCCCAGCATGCAATAAACTCACGCTCAGTCAGGCGAAGTAAAGGTCTCATTGCCGGCCCTGATTGTAAAGCTTGATTTATACTTTGGCCTGGCTCCGCATCGCGTGCCTCCGCTGACTGCGCGCTCACCTCGCGACAATGGGCTAGCGCGCTTGCGCTGAGCCAGCTGTGGTAGCTCATCATCAGAGCCACGACATCAACACACAGAATCTGTCTGCACAATTTAGCACGGTTGTCTAACAGTTTAGATCGGTTTGGCATGATAGTGGGAAAGCTGCTTTAATATTTTTATTAAAAAAATCACGATACTTCGATTTTATATAAAATTAAATCGTCTTAAAACGTAAATTCGAATTAATTGCCAGCTCTAGTCAGCAGTACTCTTTCCGTTTTTAAAGACACACCTTAGTCAAAATTATTTAGTTACTAAGTTTACAGTACGCTAATATCACTACAATATTATGGACTGAAAGATCTGTAAACATCTAAGTAAATATACGGCGTGCATCATCAAACCTTCTATTAAAACAACACTCTTCCAGCAGTTCCTCACACATACTGAAACTCCCCTTTTCATGCAAACCCTTCCCTCTTTCGCCATTCGACACTCCCATCTAAACAAAGCTGGACTCACCCACTTTCCTGACTTTTTTCAAACTAAAGGTGTGAAAACACCCTGCTGAGACAGGCCCTTCATGACCCTTTAAAACATGTGACCAAGCAGATTTTACAAGTTTCATCAATATTTGTCATTAACCCGTTTAAGCCCACCGACAACTATAGTTGATGAAGTTCTTAGTTGCTTAGTTAAAGTACTTTTCTACATGTTATCAATGTTTAAGTTCTCAATGACATGCAAGCAAACAATCAAAAATAAGATTTCAAGTAAGAAAGAAAGGAATTGATTTACTTTCTGTCACATGAGACCTTCAACTTCCTACCCCTAATTCCAGGAGGAAAATGGAGGCAGACCTTCCCAAATAAAGGCAATTTTCATGTTACTAAAAGTTATTTTTTTGTTAACAAATGTATATAAACATAATCACGAAGGTCTCAGATTCATCCAAATAAAACAAATCTTTCAAGAGATCTATAGCTTTTTTTGTATACTTTGTCAAAAGTTGAAGCGGTGGGCAAATACCTTGCAAGTACATTAATTATGGGGAATTAGGGTATAATGTGTTAATATATTATTAATCAAAGTTTTTGGTCTTGTTTAATGATTTTTGCTTTCATAATTCCCCATCTTAACATAACCATTTAACTGATATATTTGCTTTAAAGTTGAATTTTTTTAATACACAATTTGACACACAGCAAAATCCTCAAAGTAAAATTTACTTTTAGAATGCCAAATGTTCTCTTCCTATTCAAACTTTTACAACATATTTGCCCACCAGCCACTATAGTTGTCGCATAATCAAATACTATTTTCTTTAAAAAAATCGAAAACCTGGAGAAAATAAATGCAAAACATGTTTATATAGGACACATATATGGGCACAAATGGGTTAACAAATGACTTCATTATTGGTGAAAGCCAAGTGCATGTTGTTTTCAGTCTGCAAAGCTCTTTAATAAAACATTTCTAAAAATGTACTAGAACTTCTTGCATTTGAATCACCTTTGCCGGCCTAATAGAGACAACCTAAGAGTGTGGTCTCAATCATCAGCCAGAATCTGGGTGTGTATGTGTGCGAATGTGTGTCGCTTTTCTTTTCTGTCAGTATAATGAGCTTGGTCATTGATGCGTAGCGGGCCTGAACGGTCTTTCAGTGCTGGATGTTAATTTGATGTTTTGGTGCCGTGCTCATGCTGTTCAGCTGCTCCAAGGTTGAGCCCTGGGTCCAGCTTTTAGCACCACACTTTTGGGCTCACTGTTCTTCAGTTTGGACTTTCATGCGGTGCTAAAGTACCCTGTCAGAAAGCGCTTTGGTGCTTCCAAACATGTTAAATCAAAATGTTCTGGGAAGGAAATCAAAACACCGTCTCAGTCTACTCGTTTTCTCTCTTTTTTTTAGGACTTTCTTTCATTCTTTCCCAGTCAGTTGTTCCTGCTCACTTTTTAAGCCTAACCCCAGCACAGCCCCGTCTCCAAGCTCCATCGAGTTTGAAATGGCAAAGTGCTATTTTAAGTAGCAGATTCTGTCGTGTAGCATGCTGTGTCCAACCAGCTGGCTGTCAAAGTTTTGCAATGAACTACGTATTACAGTCCCAAACTGCCCATAACAGTATCACGGTCATTTACGACATATAAAAAGACTCTGGAATATGCTAGCTTACATCATTTGCATTGTAATCCCATTGAGCACCTCCAAGTCCGAGGCCATGGTGCTCCACTGGAAAAAGGTGGTTTGCCATCTCCAGGTTGGAGGAGAGTTCTTACCCCAGGTGGAGGAGTTTAAGTATCTCGGGGTTTTGTTCACGAGTGAGGGAAGAATGAAATGTGAGATTGACAGGCGGATTGGTGCAGCGGCAACAGTAATGCGGTAGATGTATCAGTCTGTTGTGGTAAAGAAGGAGCTGAGCCGAAAGGCAAAGCTTTCGATTTACCGGTCAATCTACGTTCCTACTCTCACCTATGGTCATGAGCTTTAGGTCATGACGGAAAGAACAAGATCTCGGATATAAGCGGCTGAAATCAGTTTCCTTCGAAGGGTGGCAGGGTGCACCTATGGATAGGGTGAGGAGCTCTGAAACTCGGGAGGAGCTCGGAGTAGAGCCGCTGCTCCTCCACATCGAGAGAAGTCAGCTGAGGTAGCTCGGGCATCTGTTTCGGATGCCTCCTGGACGCCTACCTAGGGAGATGTTCCAGGCATGTCCCACCGGGAGGAGGCCTCGGGGAAGACCCAGGACACGCTGGAGGGACTATGTCTCCTGGCTGGCCTGGGAACGCCTCGGGATCCCCCCGGAGGAGCTGGAGGAAGTGTCTGGGGAGAGGGATGTCTGGGGTTCTCTCCTAAGACTGCTACCCCCGCGACCCGGCCCCGGAAAAGCGGCAGAAAATGAATGAATGAATAAATGAATGAATCCCATTGTTAGAGTTTATGCAGCTAGAATACTACATTTTGTAACATGAACTGTATATGGGTCTGTCTACACCTGATCACATTTTTCTGATTAAATTTTTACTTCTCCCAAAATGTAAAAAATAAACTTGTTATAGCATGTTATAGGCTATATTACATAAATATAACAGCGCTAATATGCAATAACATGCTAATAATATGTTAAGAGTGTTAAGATGTAGCGACAATGCCACAGGTGATCAAATCATACCTGTCAATCCTTTAGTTGTTCCCGGGATTCTCACGTATTTTACAATTATATCCAGCTATCATTCTGTAAAGGTATTTTCCCATATTTCTCCCATATTTCTATGAAGGATGGCAATAAACATTAAAAAGCCGATCCTCCCTATATGCAACCCATACCGCCGAACCACCAGGGGACGCCCCTTGCTCTTAAATGTGAGTCTGTTCTGTGCTTTCATTTTATTTAGGCATGAAAACACTTTGAAATAAATATAAAAATAGCAGGATTCTTTTTCCTTCCAATACAGGCACCAGTTCATGTAGTGGTGCGTGACTGTCAGACGCGCTCCATAGTGATAAATAGATGCTGTTTCCCAAACAAATTCTGTACACGCGATTTGAAAAGGAACGAAAGTGGACACTCTGGGTTTTGGGTCTGTTTAAACAGACATATAGACATAATAATAATAATAATAATAATAATAATAATAATAATAATAATATCCAAACATGGTGATCTTGGTGGGTTTTCTTTTAAACAAAACAAATTTAGTCCTAAATGAGAATAAAAAGTTAGGAAAATTAGCATAAAAAGTTAGTATCCCTTATTTTACATCCCAATGTTGACAGGTA
This sequence comes from Danio kyathit, assembly GCA_903798195.1. Classification (NCBI taxonomy): domain Eukaryota; kingdom Metazoa; phylum Chordata; class Actinopteri; order Cypriniformes; family Danionidae; genus Danio; species Danio kyathit. Next base: position 27,075,040 of record LR812537.1, on the reverse strand, counting down.
TGGATCAAATTGAAACCAAAAAAATTAATAAAAACAAATATCCCAAACTATTTTTCCTCTCTAAATGGATAGGAAATAAAAATATAGCATTTCTTATGTTTTCAAAGACAGAAAGTTTTGTTTTTTGGAGATTAAATTATACACAACTTAATGTAAACTTTTTACAGTTTTGTATCTCTATGACAAAAATTGTTGTTTTTATTAGCATATATTGACAGTAATACGGAGCCTAGATTGTACACTTGTGCTATTTTTCTGTACCATAAAAAGTGTACAGAGAGAGTTGCCTGCAAATTAAATAATTTGTTTTTCTGAACAAGATAGCTTACAGTTCTGTAAATAAAATTTGATACTTCAGTTGACATAACCTAGTTAAATTAGCATATTGCACATTGAAGAACGGATTTATATCCGTTTAATGGAGTATAAATGTTATTCAAAATTCTGATTTTTTTCATTAGCCATCACAAAGTTTTTTGCTCAGGAGTTAAAAGAATTCGATTTTTTTTTTTACCCCTACTCCTTCCCCTTGGCCCTTGAAACAAAGTGTGAAGGGGAAGGGCTTAAAATTTTACCCCTAAGAAATGGGACACCTACAACAACCGCACACGTCATCATATGTCATCGCAATCTCTTACGTCATATGAGATTAATGATGGCAACTGCTGTAGTTATTCGAGTGTTATTTTTTGGTATTTATCTTCAGGAAATCACTGAAGATTAGATTTTTAGATTAGATTCAACTTTATTGTCATTACACATGTACAAGTACAAGGAAACAAAATGCAGTTTAGGTCTAACCAGGAGTGCAATAGCAGCAAGTGCAGGATACAGGTATAAGTTATAAAGTGCAGTTATAGAAAAACTATGGTGATATTTACAGATGGATGTACTATGAACATTATATACAGGTTGTATTAGCTATGAACAGAGATTTACAATAGATGGATATATGTACAGATTGCTATTAATAATTAGAAGTTTGCAGATAGATAAACAATTACAAATGTATATGTACAGTTGGTATGTACATAATTACAAATGTGCAGTGGGTATGTACAGTTCAAATAAATGAATCAGTGCAATGAATATGTGCAATTTTTAAATAGTGCAATGATTATGAGTATAAGTTATGAGGAGAGTGGGGGGTGTAATAGGGGGCAAAGAGTCAGTGGGGGGCAGAGTTCAAAAGGGAGACAGCTCTGGGGAAAAAGCTGTTCCTTAGTCTACTGGTTTTTGTCCGGGGGAGCCTGAAGCGCCTGCCAGAAGGCAGGAGAGAAAACAGTCTGTGAGCAGGGTGAGAGGAATCCTTAAGAATACTGCGTCCTCGGCGCAGACAGTGTTTCCTCTAAATGTCCTCTATGGGTGGCAGTGTGGTCCCTGTGATGCGTTGGGCAGTTTTCACCACCCGCTGCAGTGCTTTACGCTCCGCAACCGAGCAGCTTCCATACCAGACTGTGACACAGTTCGTCAGGATGCTTTCTATTGTGCAGCGGTAGAAGTTCACCAAGACGGCTGATGACAGCTGGTTCTTCTTAAGTTGCCTTAAGAAAAATAGGCGCTGGTGAGCCTTCTTGACCAGGCTGGAGGTGTTGGTGGTCCAGGAAAGGTCCTTTGAGATGAGGGTCCCCAGGAACTTGAAGGATGAGATAGGCTCGACGGCCATCCCATTGATGTGGATGGGATCATGTGAGCCTGTTCGTCCCTTCCTGAAGTCCACAATGAGCTCCTTGGTCTTGTCGGTGTTAAGGAGCAGATTATTGTTGGTGCACCAAGTGGCCAGATGCTGTATCTCCTCCCTGTAGGCAGTCTCATCATTGTTGCTGATTAGACTAATCACTGTGGTGTCATCTGCAAATTTGATGATGGTGTTAGAACTGTTCGCAGGCCTACAGTCGATGGTAAAAAGGGAGTAGAGGAAGGGGCTCAGCACACAGCCCTGTGGTACACCAGTGTTGAGTGTGACGGTCGTGGAGCAGATGTGGTCTGATCTCACATTCTGAGGTCTGTTAGTCAGAAAGTCCATAACCCAGTTGCAGAGAGACGTGTCGATATCCAGGTCTCTAAGTTTGATCATTAACTTAGAGGGTATGACAGTGTTGAATGCTGAGCTGAAGTCAACAAACAGCATTCGTGCATAAGTGTTTTTATTGTCCAGGTGTGTGAGTACAGAGTGCAGTGCTATGGAGACTGCATCTTCTGTGCTCCTGTTGCCACAGTAGGCAAACTGATGTGGGTCCAGTGTGGATGGCAGAGAGTCTTTCAGATGTGCCAGGACCAGCCGCTCGAAGCACTTCATGATCATGGGTGTGAGTGCTACAGGGCGGTAGTCATTCAGGCATGTTGGGCTGGAGTGTTTCGGCACTGGCACAATAGAGGTGATTTTTAAAGCATGTTGGCACAGCTGCTAGGTTAAGGGACAGGTTGAAAATGTCTGTGAATACCCCAGCGAGCTGTTCTGCACATGCTTTTAGGACGCGCCCAGGAATACCGTCTGGTCCAGCAGCCTTACGCACATTGATCCGACTATAGGATAGGTGAGTGGTCGGTTGAGGAAGTGATCCTGGTGTAGGGTTCTTTATTGTCTCTTTCAAAGCGGGCATAAAAGTCATTTAGCTCGTTCAGGAAGGAGACATTTGTGGCTGTGGGTGTGGACTGGCTGGGTTTGTAGTTGCTGATGGCCTGTATGCCCTGCCACATGCGCCGAGGATCAGAGTTGGAAAAGTGCTCCTCTAGCTTTAGCTTGTAACAGTGCTTGGCCTTTTTGATGCCCCTCTTTAAATTAGCCCTGGCAGTGCTGTAGGCCTGTGCATCCCCCGATCTGAAGGCAGTGTTGCGTGCCTTCAGCAAGAGGCGCACCTCCTTGTTCATCCATGGCTTTTGATTTGGGTATGTGGTGATCTGTTTCTGGGTTGTAACACTGTCTATGGTGGTGTTGATGTATTCCAGAACAGAGGAAGTGTAACTGTCAATGTCTGTGTGAGAACCACAGGTGGCCTGGGAAGCAAACATACTCCAGTCTGTGTGTTGAAACCTGTCCTGGAGTGTGGAGTCTACCCCTGCTGGCCACACTTTGATGGTCCTCACTGATGGTTTCACACGGTTGATGAGGGGTGAGTACTTTGTGGTGAGAAACAGAGAAAGGTGATCTGATTGACCCAGGTGGGGGAGGGGGGTCACAGCGTAGGCTTCAGCCATGTTTGTGTATACCTGGTCCAAAGTCTTGTTTCCCCGTGTGTGACAGAAAATGTTTTGATGGAATTTGGGAAGCACTGTCTTTAAGTTTGAGTGATTAAAATCCCCCGCAACAACAAAAGCAGCCTCCGGGTGAGCAGTCTGTTGTTTGCTGATGGCTGCATGAAGTTCATTCATAGCAAGCTTGGCATCAGCATCGGGTGGAATATATGCAGCAGTTATTATAGTGGAGGTGAACTCTCTTGGCAGATAAAAGGGTTTGCATTTGACCATTAGAAATTCCAGAGCAATGTCTCCCAACAATGACAGAGTTTGTGCACCAAGCTTTGTTAATATAAATGCATAATCCTCCGCCTCTGGTCTTACCGGAGTCATCCGCCGTTCTGTCTGCCCGGAATGTGTGATGCTCAGTTAAAGATACAGCGTTGTCTGGTATCCCGCTGTTTAGCCATGTTTCTGTGAAAATCATGACATTACAGTTCCATAATCTTTTGCTGTGGTTGATGCGCAGTCGAATCTCGTCCATTTTGTTTACCGGTGACCGTACGTTGGCGAGAAAGATGCTCGGTAAAGAGAGCCAGCGTGGTGTTAGCTTTAGCTTAGCTCTTAGCCCGCCGCGCTTCCCCCGCCTTTGTTTACGCTCGCTCCGCCGCCTTCGAGCACTTCCGCCCGGCCGGGCAGAGCACTCAGCCTCGGGTGTTCTAGCGATCTCTGGAGTGAGTCTTAGATTGCTGATAAATCTGTCGGGAATGCACAAACCAATATCCAAGATCTCTTGTCGGGTGTACGATGTAAAGGCATTACTGTTCTGAACGAACAGACCCGAAATGAGCAGGAAAAATACTGCAAAACTGCAGAAACTGGAGAGACGCTGAGCCTACGCGCCGCCATCTTGGTCTTTGTCCAAGGCACCTGAAGGCACCAATATCATGTTATCATACCGATATAATGTGGCAATTAGCTTGTAACTATACTGTGCATTTACACCGTGGCCATATTCATTTATGCAAACACAAGAAAACAACATTAACATCATACCAGACTCTGTGAAAAGATAATTCCCAGACTTTTCTGAGGGTATTCGAGTGTTATGAGTGACAGATGTGAAAGTATGTTGTGGGACTATACAAGGGTTATTATTATGGGTTATAGATAGTGAAATTTAACATTTTTAATCGTTTTTTAAGGGCGTGATTGTAGAACATGAACGCGGTTATGAATGTATAAAAAATATGCTTGTTTGTTGGAAAAATTATTATTAATGACAAAAAAATGCAAATTTGTGCATCTCCTGACTTCCTTGTGCAGTCATGTTGCCATTGTAAATTGTGTATTCTGGGAAATTTTTGTACCTCTTGGTTTTGAGTGTGGTCCTGAAAAAACTCTGTTTCAAGGGCTACCTAGCCCTTCCACTTAGGCCCTGTTTACACTAATATGTTTTAGTTTTAAAACGGCATTTTAAATATACCACTGAAAACACACCTCGCGTGACCACACACACACTCTGGCATGTGGTGCAGCGTATGCAGACGTCAGAGCTCCAGGCAGTCAGCGGGGACTTTGAGCACACCTCTCCAGATGAGAGCAGCGCAAGTCGGACAGTTCATCAAGGATATACCACTGGATCTCATCTCACTATTGTTGTTAAACGTGATATTTAATTGATTTTGTCTCTATTTAGCAACTCTATGGTCTTTTGAATCTATTACTTTGTAGGGCCTCGCACACGTAATACACAATTATGTAGTGCGTTAACTTTAAATTAGCTCAAAGGAAATATAACAGAACTTAAAGCGGCTCCAAAAGAATCGACTCTCTTGAACTGAACAACGACTCGTCCAGCGCTCGTTTGAACAGACAGGGCTGTTGACTCAAAAATAAATATTACTATTCGATCTAAAGTAAAACACTTTAATATTTAAGCAGGGTACCAAGATCTAGGTATAAGGCATTAGCTTAAAAGTATACACAGGTCACTTTCCTTTCAATACAAAAGAGACTTTATTGACTACGAACAAACTAACAAAAACACACACACACACACACACGCATTCATACTGGTTGCAGACAAGGAATAGAAGGAAAGAAGAGTTTAGGAGAGATGTGATGTAAAACCTGAAGATGTAAAACCTAACCAAGCGAACCAAATAATCAATTCAACCTTTACTGTTTCTTAGACAGGGTTATCTATCATTTAACATGATTAGCAGATCATACACCAGTTCAGCAATGGATCTGGATGAGTTCGCTGGGGTTTGGCTGGTCGTTGAAGTGACGTCTCTGAGGCTGGTGATGAATGAAGTCCAGTAGTTTAAGTTGGAGACGGCCAAACTGTTGTCGTGTTGACAGGTTTCGCGACGCAACTTAACTAGACTCTCGACGGAAAGAAAAGAAAGAAGAGTAAACGGAAGGTGGGGAAGTTTGAGGCTGGTCTCAACCCATCTTAATGTCCAAGTCCAGCTGGACTGGACCCGGAGAAGAGTTGTCCTGGACAGCTGCTGCTGGTGCGCTGCCTTTCGCTGCCTTTCTGCCCTCGCCTTTCGCCTAGAGAATGATTGTGGTGGTGGGTTTTATCACCAATGTTTCCGGTAGAGCTGGATCAGTAAGGCATTGTCCGTGGATCTGCGTGACAATCCCATGTCGTCACATGCACTTGGCGTGACTCACTCACATGAGCCATGGTGCTCAGACATATAGCATTAAGCATACATTTATAATATGAACGATACATTTTACATATCTATAATTAAAAAGGAATGAAAGAAAGGGAAAGGATTTCACTCATTCATCTCAAATAACATACACGTAATGGTACGTTTGTAATAACTCAAAGCATAATGGTTATCCATGATTAATGCATTCTTAACATATACAGGATTCGGGTGTTATACAAGAGCAATAATATTACATTTCATTAAAAGTCAGCTATCATCGTTTTGAGGATGATCTGATGAACTTTAATGTTTGGTGATAGTTTTAAATTTCAGAGAGGATTTTGATTCTCTGTTTTGGAGCAAAGTCAGTCAATTTTCTGTCTTGCATGGGGGCTGGAAAACCCCATTTCCTGAGGTCAAACACGAGCTCTTTGTTAAGAAAATTGTGTTCTCGTGATCAGTTACCCGTTCGTCTTGAGTTAACTTCATCAGGATAGTGGGTCCGATGACACTTAACTGATGATGATGAACCAGTCATGGGTCCATAGCCGCAAGGCATCCGCTTCCTGCTCTGTACTGCAAAAATGTGGCCTGACCTTCTGATTTTGGTCAGAGACAAAAAAGAATGGCTCTCGATCAAGGTGATTCTGATCACAGGTGTCGACTCAGTTATACGTGTCTGCATTGAGTCCCCAGAGACCCCCTTTCGTTAGACGATGTGTTGGGATGAAGACATCGGCGAACGCTGGATAAACACAAGAGGAAAAGCAGAAACATACATAGGAAACAACAAGACAACACCTCCATTACCATGTACTGTACTGGTGCAGGGCGTCAGGTTATCTGCGCACTGATCATTTAACCTCATTAGCAAGTTAAAATTTCAAATGTTGAGTACAATTTGATTCAGATTTGAGATTGTCATTGTACTTTGGTTAAATTCGCAGAAATGATTGTTCTAGTTTAAGATGGTTTACCTTTAATTTCTGGCATTACTGGTGACCAGAATAAGGTGATCAAGTTCACGAGCATCTTTAGTTGGTATCAACAAAAAGAACAATTAGGTATGGTGTGCCAATCCTGATTTCCTAATGGTAATTCAATCTTATTCTAATTTAAGAAAGATAGGACAGGAAAAGAAAGGCAAAGTTAAAAAAAAACTTAAGTAGTTTGACAACCAGGCCTTCACCTATAGTTGAGTGGCTCAGGTGTAATAGGCCATAGCATAATCACATGTAATCTATTTGCTATGTGGAGAGTTACATGGAATCTCATGACGCATGTTAAGACAAAATCAAGCTAGTTCTGTGAGTCCTAGCTATGTGAAGACACCGCTTGAGTGTTGTGTATGTCACATGTATAAAACAGTGTAAAATAACTTAACAGTGTAGTGTATATGTATGGTCAGATCTGTGTCAGTCTTTTGACAGTCCCCCTTTCCTTGCAGGTTTGATGCCTTGCTTCTTTGTTCAGTGGCTCTGAGTGGGCACAGGTGAAGGTTGGCTTTGCATCTTTTCCTGGATGACAGTTCATTCATGAGCTGATGGGGTCCAGTAAGGAAAGTGTCTCTGGCTGACTGAGGGAAATAGTTTGATGTAGCTGTGTGGAGCTGAGATGCAAACTTTTGTCCCTGGTCACATGGTGGGTGCCTTCTTTGACTGGAACAAATTCTCTGACCCCAAGGCCTGACCGTGGTTACTGTCAGGTAAAGATGAATGTTCAGTGGGACATTTCTTGGTGAGTGTGAGGTGGACAGTGTGGTGGTTCTGATACCTCTGGATTTGTCGGTGATGAGAGACCTCCCCCTTTAAGTCCAGTTGTTGTAGAACAGGTGGTTGTCATCTCCACTATGCAGGTGTATCAGTCATGTTAGTCATGAAGAACATCACTCACCCTTGAAGTGGTCTGAGTTCTTGAACGTGTTGGCTGACGAACTGTCCAGCCATTTCTTTTTCCTTTGGGAAACAACTTTGGGTGTCTTGAGAAGCGTGGCTGGTCCCGTGTCGTCTCTGACCAGTTTGTGTGGTAGTCGGCGTTGACATGGGAGGCACGTTCTCTGTTGGCACTGCGGAAGACTCTGGTGTTGTCATCGTGGCTGATAGAAGATTTTAAACCTTTCTTGGAGGACATCTTCTGTTTGATGTAGGCTTTGTCGGTGAGGTCCCGTAGCTGTTGGAGGGACATTGTGCGTGGACAAGCCATGATGCCTAGATGACGACTTACTCCAGGGTGCAGGTTTCTTAAAAAGAGGGTTTTAAAGTTCACATCCTCTTCAAGTTCAGGGTCATCATGTGCAGCAAAGTATGCTTGTCTAAACCTGTGGTAGAAAGCTTGAGGTGTCTCTTGGCGGCCTTGTTTGGTTTCCAGGGCAGTTAACAGTCCGTGTTCAAACTCAGAGTCTTTAAATTCTTTAATTAGTGCTGCACACAGTAGCTGGTAGTTTGACTTTATGTGAGCATGTTGTCTATCTAGGAAGCTTTGCACCTCGGGACAGGATGTGGATCTGAGGAGGTACCACCGTTCTCTGTCAGTCACATGAGGTCTCACTTCAAGATAAAAGTCTATGTCTCTGAGGTAGGCCTGGACGTCTTTGCTCTCTGTGGAGTTTGGGTTAAACTGGGTGATGTTTTTAGCCAGTTTGTCAAGGTCTTTAAGAGTCAATTCAAGTGCAGGTGTAAAACCTGTGTGCATAGGCTTTCTGCTTACATTAGAAGGGAAGAGGTCCGTGGCAAAGGCTGTTGATGGCCTGGTTTGCAGTCGTCTACTTCTTCCACTGTCGGTGAAGATGAGGGAGTCAGTTGGGTTCAGCAGTGGTGATGCTGATGAGGGCTCCGCCCATCTTGGCTCTGGTTTCTGTTGGTAAGCGTGCAGAAGTTCATCTCTGACCCTGTAGAGTTCATTGCTGAAGTCATCAAGCTGTTGGGTCAGATGATCACTTTCACTGCTGTACCTGTTCAGTTGAGCTTCTAGAGCTTTTAGTTTAGAGTCTTTGTCTTTGAGTCTTGCTTCAGCTTCTTGTAGTTGCTGTTCAGCAGACTGGAGACGCTGTATCAGGTCCTGCTGGGAAGACTTTAGTTCATGATGGTCACGTTCAGCAACAGCAAGGGCCTTTTGGAGCTGTTCAAACTGTCTCTTAGTTAGATACTCCACTTTGTCTGGTACCTTGTGTTGATACTGGGTTTCCTCTTCGAGCTTGTGTGTGCAGCCTTGAGTGTGCAGTAGCTCTCTCAGGAACTCAGTGGTCTGACGCTTGAAATCATCCTGGGCTTTCACTTCCAGCTTGTCGATGCGGCTTTGTGCACGTGTCAGCTCCTTCTGAAGATAGGTGATGTGCTTGTCGCTGAGCTTCAGCTGGGCTGTGAAGGCGTGGCTTAGGAAATAGGTGACCTTGAATAGCTCTGCATGGTCGTGACTCTGGCTTGAGTCAGGTGACAGTTCAGTTGCCTTGCCGGTGAAGCCATCCGTGATTCCTCTTAGCCAGGTGTCCACATCTTCTCCTCGGGCAGTGGGGTTTGCAGTCAGTGACATGCTGGCACGCTGGGAGGTGAAGACACAGATCTTTGTTGTGTTATAAGCCTATATGTGGTGGAGCAGCTAAGTGTCGTGTCAGTGATTGTAAACCAAAATGAAGTGAGGTGATGGCTATGTGTTGGTCTCAGCGTAAAAGATGGCTAGGTGCTGTGAAGACTTTGCCACTTAAATGAGAAAAGAAGAGAGAGAAAACAAGGTTAAAGCAAATTTAAACAGAAGGATATTAATTTTCTTTCAGTTGAAAATATTTCTAAATATTTTGTATCACTGAAAATAAAATATTATCACTGCTTCTATTTAAGAGGAAAAATGCTACAATTATAATTCTGAAATTCGTCTTGTCTCGATCTGACAGGATTGACACCACACACCTTACTTGTTGGACCGCTTACCAGCGATGCTTTCGAGGGGACGGTTGCTCAATACTTGTCTCTGTCAATTGATCTTGGACAAAAAGTCAAAAATTTAATTGTATTCACAAATGCAGGGAGAATATGAGAACAAAGGATGGTTTAATTGCAATCAAATTTGTTTCTTTTCTATAGAATTGATTGATTGGTTCTCTCAGGCTTGGTCCCTACAAACTTGATGCACAGAAAGGAAGACAGGAAATACTCAAGAAAGAAGCAGGGAGAAGGAGAACTGGGTGGACCAGGTCCACAAATGGCTCTAAGGCCTTAACGTCTCACTACGAGTACGAAATTGCTAGTTGAGGTACAACTAAACAAAATAGACTATAAGAGTTGACTCCTAATTATTCAAAAATCAAAGTTGATGTACAACTAAATAAAATAAATTATAATGAGACAGGGTTGTCTCTAATTTATTCAAAAACTCGTAGTGAGAGGTCTCCTAGTGAGGATAAGGAGAGAAAAACAAGAAAACCAAAAGCAAGCAATGGCTATAAGTACATAACCACAATGCAATTAAATAATGAGAAAGTCTGAATTTGATAAAACAGATTTTCTACAAAGGGGGAAAATTAAAAGTTGTAAAACTGGTATAATAGTGCTTAAACTTTCCAAGTTCAAGACTTATTCATGCCTAAAGTGATTAGACCAAAAAGGGAAATACTGGAATAATGGTAATTCAAAGTTATTTGTGGAAAATTTGAATTCCACTTTAATGCAGTATTGTGATTTACACAAAACACGAATAAAGATTTTAGTTTAATATTGTTAATCAAGTTTCAACTTGTATACTTAACAATAGTGAGCCAGTATTTCCTCTTTTAAAGCAATCACTTAAATTTATAATCTGTGTTTAAATATGAAACACAAATCAGAAATAAAGAACAGTAAATTGTATTTTGTTTTATGACAAAATACAAGTAAAGGAGGCATAAGAGAGTAAGAATAGAGAAGCCAACACATGCAAAGATGTTAAATGGTTAAATCACTTTCATGTTTTTCAAACAGACACTGCATTCAACCACTGGAGGTTAATATTTAAGCACTAGCCTTGCAGGCTAATGACTTTAGCGCATCTAATACTGTTTCAATGCAAACAACTGCTAGTTAGCTTAACACGCAGTAGCTTGTTCTGGTGCCAATGCACTGCGCATGCGCAGTTCAGAGTCAGACTTCACTCGGAAGTATCAGTGACTTCCTTGTCACAGGGTGACTATGGCAACCAAGCGAATGCTAGGTTAGTAGCATATGAATCTTTGCAAGTAAAAGATCCAAGCATAAAACATGAAATGTCAGCGCATTTCAATACTGCAAAATAAAACACACTAATCATAAACGGTTCTATGATGTAGCGCTTCACACTCCTCGTAAAGAGTGGGTTTAAACATTAAGAAAAGTACAGTTTAGTACTGCAGTTAACTTAATAAATGCAAAGGTGATTTCGGCAGATCTCCTCTGCATGCCAGGGTTTCTGGACCCGTAAAACACAACAGGGTTTTCACTGTTGGGCACAAGACTTCAATAGTAAAGCTTCACTTGTACAAGATTTCAAAATACACCCGTTTAAATCACACTAATGCACACGTGACGTTACACGAGCTCTGTTCAGCAAACAGGAGCAGTTATGCGTTTCGCTACTAATAAAACAGGGTGAGAAACAAAAAAAAAAACAAGACAGCTTGTTGAATTGACAATGGAACACGCACTGACAATCAACCTAGCTATAAATAAATAAGGCCTTTTGCACAAAGATCGAGGAACACGCTCGATCCTTAATTTAAATACTGCAGTTTTAGAACAAGTATAGCTATCTAAATGACACTGGAACACGCAGTGACATTAGCTACACAAGGCATTACAGAAACTGAGGAACGCGCTCAGTTCAACTTATTATAATATGAGATCTCAGCAAGCTCGTGGCTTGAGTGGCTATCTGAAAAGCACTGGAACACGCAGTGATTCAGTCTAGCAAAAAGGTATTCTAGAATTAGAGGAACACGCTCTATTCTAACCTTTATAAAAGCAGATCATCCCAAAGCAGTTTACAGTTGTTCACAGCTGGGAGGCAGGTCAAAGGTCACAGCTCAGTCTTCCATTCACTCACACAGACGCGCTGCGCGCGCTCTGACTACGTCACACAATAGGGTAGTCTCTGATCTCTTTTGCAATAAAGAAATTGACCCGTATACATTTATAATCTAGTTTAATCTTGCTCGCATTCTCCACCAATTTATGTAGGGCCTCGCACACGTAATACACAATTATGTAGTGCGTTAACTTTAAATTAGCTCAAAGGGAATATAACAGAACTTAAAGCGGCTCCAAAAGAATCGACTCTCTTGAACTGAACAACGACTCGTCCAGCGCTCGTTTGAACAGACAGGGCTGTTGACTCAAAAATCAATATTACTATTCGAACTAAAGTAAAACACTTTAATATTTAAGCAGGGTACCAAGATCTAGGTATAAGGCATTAGCTTAAAAGTATACACAGGTCACTTTCCTTTCAATACAAAAGAGAATTTATTGACTACGAACAAACTAACAAAAACACACACACACACACACGCATTCATACTGGTTGCAGACAAGGAATAGAAGGAAAGAAGAGTTTAGGAGAGATGTGATGTAAAACCTCAAGATGTAAAACCTAACCAAGCGAACCAAATAATCAATTCAACCTTTACTGTTTCTTAGACAGGGTTATCTATCATTTAACATGATTAGCAGATCATACACCAGTTCAGCAATGGATCTGGAGATGTACTTGCGTTCCGTAGTGATGTGGTGAAATCCCTCCGTGGAGCGGGATTCCCACATGAGTTCGCTGGGGTTTGGCTGGTCGTTGAAGTGACGTCTCTGAGGCTGGTGATGAATGAAGTCCAGTAGTTTAAGTTGGAGACGGCCAAACTGTTGTCGTGTTGACAGGTTTCGCGACGCAACTTAACTAGACTCTCGACGGAAAGAAAAGAAAGAAGAGTAAACGGAAGATGGGGAAGTTTGAGGCTGGTCTCAACCCATTTTAATGTCCAAGTCCAGCTGGACTGGACCCGGAGAAGAGTTGTCCTGGACAGCTGCTGCTGGTGCGCTGCCTTTCGCTGCCTTTCTGCCCTCGCCTTTCGCCTAGAGAATGATTGTGGTGGTGGGTTTTATCACCAATGTTTCCGGCCCCTCGTAGAGCTGGATCAGTAAGGCATTGTCCGTGGATCTGCGTGACAATCCCATGTCGTCACATGCACTTGGCGTGACTCACTCACATGAGCCATGGTGCTCAGACATATAGCATTAAGCATACATTTATAATATGAACGATACATTTTACATATCTATAATTAAAAAGGAATGAAAGAAAGGGAAAGGATTTCACTCATTCATCTCAAATAACATACACGTAATGGTACGTTTGTAATAACTCAAAGCATAATGGTTATCCATGATTAATGCATTCTTAACATATACAGGATTCGGGTGTTATACAAGAGCAATAATATTACATTTCATTAAAAGTCAGCTATCATCGTTTTGAGGATGATCTGATGAACTTTAATGTTTGGTGATAGTTTTAAATTTCAGAGAGGATTTTGATTCTCTGTTTTGGAGCAAAGTCAGTCAATTTTCTGTCTTGCATGGGGGCTGGAAAACCCCATTTCCTGAGGTCAAACACGAGCTCTTTGTTAAGAAAATTGTGTTCTCGTGATCAGTTACCCGTTCGTCTTGAGTTAACTTCATCAGGATAGTGGGTCCGATGACACTTAACTGATGATGATGAACCAGTCATGGGTCCATAGCCGCAAGGCATCCGCTTCCTGCTCTGTACTGCAAAAATGTGGCCTGACCTTCTGATTTTGGTCAGAGACAAAAAAGAATGGCTCTCGATCAAGGTGATTCTGATCACAGGTGTCGACTCAGTTATACGTGTCTGCATTGAGTCCCCACAACTTGTTCTCAAGCAATGCGTGTTGACTGAGTCAAAGATAAGTTTATATATTAATTAATGTATTCACGTGCACAGATTCTGCACATTTGACTGATTGCTTGCCTTTATTTCCTATATTATATAAACTGTTTATATTTTACTATTTAATTAACTATTTATAAAACTGATATTCAGTGAAAGAGAGGCTATGTTTCATATTTTTCAAAGGAAATAAAAAGGAGGCAGTAATGTTATTGTTATTGTATCATTTTGTAATAAATATGCATACAGTGAAGATGGCGGTGATATAAAAATGTAGCTACACGATGCCTTAACATTTTTGGTGTCTGTTAAGTTAATATCAAAATGAAAATAGGAAGTTCCTTATATCATGTTTTCATTTTATTGTTAAGATAGTGAAACAACGTAGCCAATGTGATGTGAATGACATTATAGAGTACACTGTTCCCTTTGAAAGATTTACCTGATGTGTCCTCGGGAGTTTGTTTTCTATATAACTTACAAGGAAGGGATGCAAGACTGAACTTTGAGTACCTAATATTGACAAAAGACCCCAATCAGATAGGCGAATGTCTGCAGCCACGCCTTCATTTACAGATGTCTCCCTTTTCCCCCAATCCACACAAGATGCAGCAGCAGTCTTAGAAAACTCTGGGGTAGTGTTGATGGAAGGCTAAACTGTAGAAAAACTTATGCATTTTAAAACTAAATCCTATTAATGTAAACGGGGCTTTCAAGCTAAAGAGAATTAGGACACCCCTACCATTTCACGTGATCTCACAAAACGAGGGGTAGGGGTAAGCGGAAGGGCTAAGGGGTAGAAATGGGATCGGGCCTTATATTGTTTCTTATTAATTTTACTATTGATCCAAACTGAGTTTCAAGAAATTATTCTCAATATTATCTCTGGCTTTCTTTCAGGTACATGTGACGACTCCCTTCAGTTGCGGTGACTCTTGAGTATGGCCTTAGCTGGATGTCCAGACTACTTCCTCCACCATCCAAACTACCAGGTAAACTCAAACTTAGTTTAGCTGTGTCTGTAAATGCTCCCTCCGAGGCAATAGGATCTACAGAGCGTTCTGGTTCAGCAGGGCACTGTGTCAGTGTTTCCTGACCGTACTCTAATGACTCCTCAAGCGGAATATGCATGTAAAACCCAAACATATACTTGCACAAATCCTCCTGATCCAGCACACAGAGACTCGTCGTTTCAGCGCAGCGGTTCCCAAGGGTTCTGTGGCACGTCCGCATGCCTTTCGTCGCCATGGCGTTGCCATGGTGCCGCACAGCTGACATGCAAAGTGGCGGGTGTTGCTATTTATACCCGAACTGCACAGTCAGCCCTCTCTCTGTATTTGACTCTCCTTGTTTTCTTGCTCTATCTAATATAATTTCTTTTGTTTACAAATAAAAACTTTTCATCCTCTTCACAAACAGCTTCTTTCGCTGACCCTCCCCCATCTTCCCTGCCCCCACCCGGGACGTCTATACAAGTGCTTGTAAACGTGGCTGAGCTTCAATGTATACAGTGAGGGCAGGGGTGCGAGTTGCCCTCTGTCTGTGGCCGTATATAACTCAGTAGGGGGTTTCTCAGAGCCACAGGCACCTGGCCTGGATCTTCCTAAACAGAGGTGGGGGCAACACAGCCCCAATACTCACTTTAAGAAAACAAGAACACGAAATGCTAGAAATGCAGAGTGATTCTGCTTTTTGCTTTTTGTTGAAGCCCTAAATACTTTCAAATAATGAAAATTATTAAAATCACCTTCACTTTTCACATACCTGTTTGAGTTTATTTCTTGTTTACGTTACATATGGCCCCTTTTAAAGGGACAGTTCACCCTTAAATGAACATCTACTCACCCTCAAGTGGTTCCCTATCTTTGAGTTAATGGTAAGTCCATTAAAGTTTTCATTAATGAGTAAACTATCCTATTAAAGGGGCCGCATGTAGATAATTTTTATTTATTTATTTAATTAACTTTGTTTTTTAGGAAGGAACTGTATCTATGGAGGATCAAATCAAACCATATATATATATATATATATATATATATATATATATATATATATATATATATATATATATATATATATATATATATATATATATATATTATATATATATATATATATATATATATATATATATATATATATATATATTATATGCAGTATATTTATTTTTTAATACTTTTTTATCTTTTAATGTTTACTGTTAAAACACTGTTAAAATAAATGAATTCACTTGAGTTCTAGTTAATTTTTTATTCAGACAATAGAATAGAATGGGATTATCAGCCAGTTATCAGTGATCGCTATGACATTTAAAAATATTTATTGTATATATTGTATGTTTGGGATGCTCCGATCAGGATTTTTGGAGCCAATACAGAGTACCAATTCCTTGTCATGGTGATCGACTGATACAGAGTACTGATACTGATGCTTTAAGGTTTACATGACTTTAACATTGCATAAAGCACAGTTTTCCTTTAAGTACGATACTTAAGTGGAGTTTTTCCTTTCCTAAAAGAATAAATAAAGGATGTTGCATATAATCCCTTAAACGCATCTCTAATAACCATTTAGCATGGACATGTCATGGTCAGAAGCAGCTTTAAAGAAAATAATATATTAAACAGATAAAATAATTCAACATGCCTCAATGAAGAAAAAGTTTGGAGTGCATTTTTGATGCATAAGAAGATAAAATGCATCTTCCTCTGCTTGTAAATCTGTAAACTAACACTTTTGATTGGTTCATGTGATTGGCCAAATAAGCGAGTACTGATCGAGTCATAAAATGTAATTATCGGCTGATACCGATCTTCGGTTGATCGGTCAGAGTATCTCTATTGTATGTAGGTCTTAAATCTTTTTTTAACCCAATTTGGACATTGACACCCATACAATCACCAACAATCTTAATCTAAAAAATTTTTTTATTTTTATTTAAAAATAGCATTTTTAACTCTGTTTCTGTATTTTCCTTACAGTAATATTTGTTTAAAGGTTCTTCAATTTTTACTGCTGAGGATACTAACCTGACCTATATTTTTTATTATTAAAATATTATCATTGCATTATTAAATGTATTAAATTATAATCATTTTATGCAGACCTGCAGAAACCCTGATATATTGTATGTTTACTAGGATTCCTTGTATTTGTTTTAATTTAGCTTTATCCTATCCATGTTTTTCCTGTAATTTCCCCCCCCAATCATTCTCCCCATTTCTTTTCTGCCTTCTCAGTCTTTCTTCATATTCATTTAAGTCAACAGAAAAGTGGGCCTTATGTTTTATTTTATGTAATTTTTTTCCATCTGTTTTTCCTCTTCGTCTTCGGTTATGGTTAAGAGTAAAATACATGGAGAGTTTTAAGTCTTAAGTCGCTTGTAGTTAATGAGGATGAGGATTAGAGTCAAAGGCCGTAGGTCAAGCAGAGACTTGGAATTGTATTTCAGGTTTGTAGTGCGGTGCCTGGTCACCGAGAGCCAAATGGGAAAGTCGAGCAGTTGTGTTTATGTTTGTCAGTATGTTTGTATATCACATCAGCGCCTAGAATGGCCTGGTTATAACTTTTGAGGTCAAAGGTCACCTCCTAAATGCTTTGGCTTTCTAACCACTCTTTGTCAATAGCCTAGGCTCTACAGTGGTCACGTGACCTCCCTTTCTAGGAAATTTGCTGTCTTTGTTGCCCTGTGGAATCAGCTGGGGGTTAAGGTTTACATAACGGACACAAGGCCTGGAGCCTGTCCAAGTACAACACACACACACATAGACACACACACACCCTCTTGCATTCCTCTGTCATCCACTGCTACAGATTCTGGTGTGTTTCTCTTTTTTTATTCCTTGAATAGAGTAAAAACGCCTTTACGGTTTCAATAGGAAGCAATATGGCCAAAATTGAACTTAAATCAAACAGTTTTTTTTTCTTGGTGAGCAGTATGTTTTAACCTTTTTGGTCTTTTAACATTTTGCAAGATTAACAGTACACTGGCTAAAGCATTATAGAAGCTTTCTCAGAGCTGTAAATTTCCTTTCTTGTTTTTATAGATGTTTTTCTCTCTTTCTGAGAGCCGACTGGCTTGGTGCAGCATGAAGAGAGAAATAGAAAGAAGGCAGGCTGAAAAAGAGAGCATGGGGACCTCTGGCAGAGGCTAGTTCCTGGAAACTCAGCTTCCATGTTCCTAGGTTTCCTAGAAAACTGGAAATTGAAAATGTGGCTTTATTTTTTTTCTTGGGCTACTTCTTCCAGCCTTGTGCATTCTGCTTTGAATTGTATGGTGTGAGATTGTGTGTGCGGTTTGAAATCACTAGGGTCATTGCTGTGTGCATGGTTTGCTTATTTTTGTTCGTAGTTTGCCTTGTACTGGTTCTACATGGATATATTGGAAATGATGGATGGGGCTTCTTTCATGCACACAAAGATATGTATATATGTATGTGCATATAATTGCTACTGCCAAAGACATGCATTATATATATTTTTGCACAATTTGTTTCAGTTTTTGCATTCACCCATGGCCCGTCTCGACATGCACTACATTCAGTACTGTATATTTGTCCATTTACATAAGTTTGTTTTATATTATGCACATTTTTTCCTAACTAACCAGTCTTTTTCCCCAATCTAATGAATACAAGCCAGGCTATATATGTATTTTAAATCAGTATTTAAAATGAATTTTGTATCACATTTTGTGGACGTGTCATGTGAAAAGTGGAGTAAAACTCACTCAGAAGAGCAATGTATTTTAGGTGTTGCTAATTCATATATTTCCGGTCAGCCTGGGTTTGAAAGAAAAAAAATATATATATACCTTCTCAAAAAATCAACCTCCCCTCATTTACACTGTCTTAAGGGAAATACATTCTCAAGCTTCACAATGCATACTGAAAGTTTAATAAAAGTATTCCATCTGGCTCATGCACTAAAAGACCAAAATTTAAGTTGTTTTTCACTGATATTCTTCCCTTTCAGTGAGCTGTTGTTTGCTTTGACGGCAACGAGTCAGTGAGTGCAGTTACATTGACATTTTTAAACTGATTATACTTCATAAGCCGACAACACGCGCGGTCATGTAAACGCATTAAACCATTTTCCTTTACTGACGTAAGGTTATAAACGGCTTAAGCGTAAACTGATTGACACCACTACATTTTTGTCAGTTATCCCATTTTGCTCAGCGGGTAAACAATTTAACCTGCATTCTCTTAGCTTATTGTATGTGCACTTGAAATATGTGACAGGAAAGTTTGCCTACAGCAGATTTACGCACATCCAGTCCACAGCAGGTATTTATAGTGGAGGCAATGATGCATCTGAGGATTTTTTTTTGTGTGTTTAGTGGACATCCAAATTTATTAACAGGCTAACATTTCCTAAATTTCAAATTTGAAGTATAACATTCATACATTAATTTATGTGCGACATACAGTATATTCCAAACAACAATATAAAATGCTTAAAAACAAATATAAAAAAAAAAAAGAACACTGAGTATTAATCAGTATTATCCACACAATGGCAAAAGTTGAACTATTTTGAAAATTGGTTGCGCGTGTGTAGGAACAGCTGAGTGGCCATAGCAAAGGCAAACAGCAGAGGATCAGGAGTTCAGAAAGGCATTTAAATCGGTAAAGGAGGAAGCACGCTGTTTTCAGTGTGGTTTTGGATGCAATATGTGAATAGCCCCATACAGAGTTAACCTTAGCGATACAGTACAAGCACTGATATATAATAGATAAGTGATTACAAGCTGTGCAAAGCGATTACAAGTGACAACACAATAAATACATATTTTGCGAACTACAGAAAATGAGGCAACAATTTTATATCCACTTACATGTTATGATCCGAAGGAAGAAGAAACTGGTCCATATGAACTGTAACAGTTACTGACTAAGTCCCAGTTAATGACAGGAACGAACACCGCACCAGGTTGTCTATACTGTGGTATTGTTGTGAAAATGAACTTTACCCCTTTATTCCCCACAGCCGAATCTCCATCTGTCAATGATCATCATCTTCATGTCATGATCAGTCCCATGATCCCCCGCACTCTGCTAGTGTCTGAACGGAAAGGCTAGAACCGGCCACGTTTAACCAGAACCGGCACTTCATATTAGGTGATGTACCATATCGACGTTAACGCGTTTAAGCAAATGATCCAAACCCAACACAATTCATTTATTAGACTCTGAGTCAACTATTTCGTTAAAGATTCAATAGTTTTAAACACTGTGCACTTTCAGATTTAAACCTCAGCATAGAAGGCCATTTTCAAAAACCCGTAATAGGGGCTCTTTAATTTATTTGGGTCCAATGGAAAGACTGTAAAAGTGGAGAATAAAGTTTCATGTTTTACGGAATTTTTTTATTTATTTATTTATTTATTTTTTTTGTGGCAGGAGTTGTGCCTCGCTCCATCCACATGGAGATGCGTTTATGTGTATATGTTAAAAAAGGAATTGTGTCGGAGTTTCGTCCAGACTAATCCAGCGTTTAGGAGCCTGAAACCATTGTTTTTAAACTGAGTCACAGAATGGTTGAATATTAAAATGACACCCTTACATTTTTGTGTATGTAGCTGTATCTGCGTATTTTGTGAAATGATGATGTCATCACTCCGTCTCAACCCTTGTCAGAATCAATACGCAGTAACAACAACCAGACTACATGTGCACAAGGGGTGCTTCTCAGTATCTTTCTTTGTTTTTTCACTCCCATCTTTCAACCTGGAAACTGATTGAACTCTGCATCTTACAGGACATCTCAGTTTTTAAATTGCACATTGCAGGGATCGAGGAGAGAGGAGGTTTTCTGAGGAGTCATGAGCAAGGATGCACAGATGTATTCTTTTATTAATATTAAGTATCAAGTTATTGTAGTAAATGTGTGTTATGTTTTCACAGTTCCTTTAATTTTACTGTATAATGTAATTTTCATCACAAATAAAAGGCTGTTAATAACTGGCAATGTGGTGTGGTGTGAGCTTGAAACTATTACAGTCTCTAATATTTAAGAATCCTTGTGTGCAAGCAGGATCTGTGGTGTAGAGTATACATTTAAATGAGGATGCTTTGAAGTGGAAGGTGGACTATAATAATGGAATGGTGGATATATCAATTTACTTTATTCAAATCCTCTGTCTCTACATCCTTTCCTTGCATCCTTCTCTTACATCTTGAGGAGGTGGAGCTAAGACACAAGGATAAGGAAACAAGGATGCATAAATCAGAATTGAGAACCCCTAAAATCTTTGCGCATGCTCCAAGTTGTCATTTTCATCTCTGCGAGAGAATAACGGCTCCAGATACTGGTCTAGCATGCATTCTACAACGTTTTGATCTCTTTCTTTTTACGAGGAAGTGTGTATACAGATATGTTTGAGACGGCAGCAAATTTACAGGTTGTTATTTGTTATTTTTAAAAGAATCAGCAAAAATGTACAGGAGTTGGATAGTAAAACTGAAACACTGCCCAATTTAGTGTTGGAGGTTTCATGGCGAAATTTGACCAGCCTGGTGACCCATCTTCCTTGATTGCACATTCCACTAGTAAGAGCAGAGTGTGAAGGTTTAATTTGCAGAATAATAATTAGCCAAACCATATCACACTGCAGCCCAAGACTGGTTACTCACTGAAGCCAAGCAGGGCTGAGCCTGGTCAGTACCTGGATGGGAGACCACATGGGAAAAACTAGGTTGCTGTTGGAAGTGGTGTTAGTAAGGCCAGCAGGGGCTGCTCAACCTGCAGTCTCTGTGAGTCCTACTGCCCCAGCAAAGTGAAGGGGACACTATACTGTCAGTGGGTGCCATCTTTTGGATGAGACATTAAACTGTGGGCCTGACTCGCAGTGGTCATTAACAATCCTATGGCACTTCTTGTAAAGAGTAGGGGTGTAACCCTTGTGTCCTGGCCAAATTCCCTCCATTGGCCCTTACCTATCATGGCCTCTCCATCATCCCCCTTCACTGAATTGACTCTTTCACTGTCTCTCCACACTGGTGTGTGGTAAGTGCACTGATGGCGTTGTCCTGTGTCCTGATCACCCCCCCCAACGTCATGATTGTGAAGCACTTTGGGTGTATGTCCATACACCATAAAAGTGTTTACAAATACACATTACTTACTTAATAATAGCACAGTTTTGCTTAAAATATTGCAATGCACAAAACAGTATGGGTGCCATATCAGAGTTCAAAAGAGGACAGATTTTAGGTGTGCGTCTTGCTGGTGCATCAGTAACCAAGGCAGCAAAACTTTGACGTATCCAGGGTAATGTCAGCATACCACCAAAAATGACGAACCACATCCAACAGGAGTACCTGTGGATGCAAGGGGAAACTGTCTGAAAGACATGTCTGGGTGCTAACCCAGATTGTATAAAAAATATATAAAATCACAGGTGGCCAACTCACTGCAGAAATAAATCTGCACCCCAGCTCTCTTGTTTTTAGCAAAAAAAGAGCATCACAGGGTCAATATACATGACTGGGGTGCTGTTGCCAAATGTTGATTTCAATGGTGCCAGAAGCGCGAAAATCATGTGAAACATGTATTGTTCTCTGAGTCCACCTTCACTGACTTTCCCAGCTCTGAGAGAGTTACAGTGTGAGGAAGTCTCAAAGAAGTGTACCACCCAGACTGTTGCATGCCCAGAGTGAAGCATGGTGGTGGATCAGTATGGTTTGGGCTGCAATATCATGGCATTCTTTAGGCCCAATACTTGTGCTAGATGGGCATGTCATTGCCAAGGACTACTGAACCATTCTGGAGGACCATGTGCACCCATTGTTTTAAACATTGTATCCTGAAAGCGGTGTCGTCTATCAGGATGGTAATGCACCAATACACACGGCAAGACTGGTGACAGAGTGGTTTGATGAACATGAAAGTGAAGTTGGACATCTCCCATGGTGTGCACAGTCACTAGATCTAAATATAATTGAGCCACTTTGGGGTGTTTTGGAGGAGCGAGTCAGGAAAGGTTTTCCTCCACCAGCATTACCTGACCTGGCCACTATTCTGCAAGAAGAATGACTCAAGATTCCTCAGCCCACTGTGCAGGATTTGTATCTGTCATTCCCTAGATGTATTGATACTGTATTGGCAGCAAAAGGAGGCCCTACACCATACTAATGAATTTTGTGGTCTAAAACCAGGCGTTTCAGTTTCATTGTCGAACCCCTGTACCTTGTCTAGAATTACCATTGTGTATGAAATTCATTCGTTTTATTTTCAGCTTAGTCCCTTTATTAATCAGGGGTCACCACAGCGGAATGGACTACTAACTTATCCAGCATATGTTTTACACAGCGGATGCCCTTCCAGCCACAACCCAACAATGGGGAAACACCCATACACTCTTGCTTCCGGAGGAAACCCACATGAACACGGGAGAACATGCAAACTCCACACAGAAATGCCAACTGACCCAGCTAGGGCTCAAACCAGTACCTTCTTGATGTGAGGCGATCGTGCTACCTACTGCACCACTGCAATGCTGGTGTATGAAATGTGCTATATAAATAAACTTGCCTTGCCTTGTTTAGGTAAATGACAGAGTGAATTAAAATTAGAAGCTCCTTCTGCAACACGTCGTCTATTCCCTGCATCATCCAATCACCCAGTCCTCATCTAAATGTTATTGAAAATCTCTGGAAAATATTTGTTGGCAAAGTTATGACTAAAAGTCCACTACAGTCACTGAAATGTGTAATAGACTTGAAGTAGGGTTGCTCAAGATAACAGCAGAGCAATGCGAGAGACTAGTGATGTCATGTGAGAGGCAGCTGATGTTATGTGGCTGCAGATCTGCTGAAGTCATTCAAATCAAGTGGCTGTAAACTTCCTATTGACTCTGTTGTAATCATCAGAAATTCAAGTAGCAATCTTTTCTTGTGCTACATCATATTGGTGAGCAATTCATAACAGAATTAAATTTTTATGTTGCTTGATTCCTTTAATAAATTTCCATTTGTGACGCATCCTGAGTATGAATTTCTCATTTCTTAAGGTGTTAGACACTAAATTAATGATGGCAAGTTGCAAAGACCTTGTGAACTCTCTGACCTTCTCCTTTTTTCTTTCAGGACAATGTTGACTGCAGCTCATCTCACAGACCATCCAATCTCATTGGTTCAAGTTTTCAGCAGTCATCCAATCGGACCTCTCCTAATCACCCAGGTGGGTATAGAATGGTCATTTGGTACCTGAAAAATTCTTTGCTTTATACAATACTTTATATTGAATGACATCAGTCAATCACATTACACAGGCAGTTTTTGTCCTTAGTGGCATTATGCAGGTCACTGGGTTCTGCTCGGTCAAAGAGGTTACTGGCAAGCTCTTCAAGTAACTGCAGTTGTGAGCACTTAGGGTTGCATATCCTCTGAGTTTGCAGGCCAGCGCCTTCTCCGAATCTCGAACTGTTTTATAGTTGTGAGCAAGGCTGTTGGCCGTGGATCATGTTGTATGCACGATTGGGTGTAGACATTGTGTGTGTCTGTATGTCCTGCTCTGCTCTCCAGATGCTGTCTTGCTTTAACGTGTCTCTACCCTGAAGCATATAGATTTTTCAAAAAGCCACAGCAGGCTTTTGTGTGCAGATATTATGTATACATTGTGAATAAGGCACATTGATCAGGTTTGTAAAAAGAATTGACACTGAAACACATACTGTGCATGTACTTGGCACTTTAAACAAAGACATGCTATAAATGTCTATTCTGAAAAGTAATTATACTAGAAACTAACTCTACTCCTTAAAAATGTTTTTTTTCAGTCATTCGAATGGGAGTTCCTCCAAAAATTTTGAGGGAAAAAATTAAGGGCGATTTAAGTAACTGTGGGAACTTTGTGTGTGTGTGTGTGTGTGTGTGTTTCAGATTTTGCCTACATAGCATTCCCAAAAGGATAGCAAATACAGTAAAACATTCCCTGTAATCCAAGCTTATGGAAGGGTTAGTTTGTGTCCTACAGGTGGTTTGTCAAGCCCACTCACCTGTGTGGTGCACATTCAGAATTGCACAATGTTTTGCAAGAAATACAGGGTGCTTATAAAATGTTGTCTGGTGCGTATGGAGAGGAAAAAAGTCTGCACTACAGTAGTTTTGTCAAAAGTATTGAGTTCGGTACCAATCTGTACTGAAATTTTAAAAAATGTCCTTTTCCCACTAACATTTAAGCGCTGTTAAGCATGTTCTTAAAACACTGCTGGTGAACAGAACAGATGACTGTGATTGGGCCATGATGGTCATCATTTCATCGCTCTTCACAAAGTGCAAACACAGATACAGGGACACTGGAGCATTTCAAATTCAAGTTGAACAGCTGGTCTGTCTATGAGCTGACATATGAGCAATCCGCTGATAGATCGACTGATCTTTGCGGCTTTGAAACAATCCTGTGTCTCTGTGTCTGTGTTGAATGTGAACTGTGAACTGAGTGGTGTTTATCAGCTGTTTAAGGGGGAAATTAATATTTAAAACATTTCAGTATCATGACAACACTATGCTACAGGTGGTTTGTCAAACCCACTCAGCTGTAAAAAGCACACTAAGAATGTCACCATATTTCCTGATGCATGGAGTGTTGATAAGAAAGTGTCTAGTACATAGGTCTCAAACTCGATTCCAGAAGGGCCGCAGCTCTGCACAGTTTCATACCAACCCTAATCAAACACAGCTGATCCAACTAATCAAGGTGTTCATGACTACTATGGACTATTAAGCAGGTGTGAGTTGGAGGTGGTTGGAGCTAAATTATGCAGAGCAGCTGGTCCATTGGTCTAGTGCATACAGAGAGGATATAGTGTGTTCTACAAGTGGTTTGCCTGTTCAACTGTTCATTATTGTAAATCATTGGTTCTTAACCATGTTCCTCTTGGACTACACCTTTTGCTTTTTGCTTTTGTCTGACACAACCATTTCAGATCTTAGGCTGTATCCGAAATTGCCTACTACTCAGTAGGCACTACATTTGAATTTGAATTTACTTCACACCTTGATAAAAGTATGTTTTATACAGTACAGTATGAATGTGAGTAGTATGAATGGAACTTGGACAACTACATCTGCCATATGTCATTATCACATTTTGACGCACACTTCAGAATCTCACCTGAAGTAGTAGGTCACTCTGGTACTTCTCACATACTGTTTTTCAAATTCTATACTGTTTATAGGTTACTACTGTATATAGTATGGAAGTAAGCGATTCAAGACGCAGCAGTCTCTGCTAATGCTGATGAGTTTAATCGTGTTTTTTTCTTGCAAGTTGGCAGATTCCATGCCAATTTTTATTTATTTTTAAAATTTATTTATTTACTAAAAAAGTATAAAAATGTTTATCACAGGCTGAAAATACAGTGCATTCAAATTAGATACAACTGCACTTTAATCTTGATCCACAAGGGGGCAACATACATTGTCATAGGTAGATAGTATTATAATAGGCAGTGTTGTACTAGTTACTGAAAAATACTAACTAGTTACAGTTACTAGTTACTTCATTCAAAAAGTAACTTAATTACTTTATCGATTACTTACACCAATAAAAAGTAATGCATTACTCAGTTACTTTTCCAAAAAAAAAAAAACGTTTTTAATACACTGTTGATCAGCTTCACAGTTTTAATTAATTTGCAATATCACAACTAAAACACAAGACAAACTTGTATAAAAATAATATTTTTAAACACTAATTTATTTTAGTCAGACCAGCAGCACAAAAAATTAAAAAATATCACAAGGTGATAAATCAGCTGAATAATATATTATTTAATATTTTTAAACAAAAACTAAAGTTGCTTCGGTGTCATAAAAGTTTGTATTTAACCCTTAAACATGTTCACAGCTTGAGTATGAAAATAGCGACAACGATACCTTTATGAAATAAAGTAATCTGAATTATCATTCAGAACCAATTTGGTGAAACTCAGCACCAAAGAAACTGCTATTATAGACAACCATAAATTGTATGCATTTTAAACAAAACAAACACAACAGCTGCTCAAAAATGAAATCGATGAGCAATTTTCAAACTAAACACAAACTAAACATAGTGTGTCAGCAACTTATGGAAAGTAAGCTGTGTATATTCAAAGTGAAACTCTGCTGTTGTATAGAGCTATAAAAATATGTAAAACAATAAAAAAAATAAATCACAGCATTTTTTTGAGCAATACACCACTATACATTTAAATAATGTGTTTTGAAATATAACAGAAATGTGTCACTGTGTCTTAAACTAATCGATTTTGTTATACAGATAACAAATGTGTGCTTATTTATTTGAAACAACAAACATAGTAGTATTAGTAATAGTAATAAATAATAGTACATTTTAATAATAATAATAATAATAATAATAGTCTCTTGGGCTCTCTTGCGTGCACACACTCGGCCTACCTCGCTCACATTTGGTCTCGCTCGCGCGCATACTTGGCCTCTCTCGCGTGCACCCGGTCTCTCTGCTTTCGCTTTACTTTTGTCCAGTCTAGTGCCTCCTACACGACTCGTCGTCTTTACGGTGGTTGATTGGCATCCACCAATCCCACAATGTGTGGCCGCTGAAAACAGGAAGGTGTGGGCTAAAATGCAGCCGTAATTTATTAATTTCACAAGTAACGAACAAACACATCATATTGTAATGATAACGGAGTTAATATATTTAAAAAGTAACATGCTTCAGTATTAGTTACTGTCAAAATAATGCCATTACAGTAACACATTATTGCCCAACACTGATAATGGGTGATTTTTAAATAGATTGTATAATTTCAAAGTGTGATGTAAAAAAACATAATTTGAATTTTGTGAAACATACTGGCACAAAGCTAAAAATGGTAGAAATTCATTGTCCATCAGCAGGGCACGCATACATAACTGCAGGTCTAGCATTACCTTGGTTGCTGCTGTAAGACCACAATATATATATATCTTGTGAATGCTACCTCCAGCAGGATAATGTGCCATTTCACAAAACTCAAACAACATGAACATGACAGTGAGTTCACTAAACTCAAATGACCCTCACAGTCACCAGTTCTCAATGCAGGAAGGCACTTTTGGGATTTGCTAGAATGGGAATTTTGAGTTATGGATGTGAATCTGAGCAATCTTAAATGATTGCATGATGCTATCATGTCAATAGGGAGCAAAATCTCAGAGGAATGATTTTAGCACCTTGTTGAATCCATGCCATGAAAAATTAAAGAGCTGCTATTTTGCTTTAGAAAAGGTCATATTTTGTTTTTGGGGGTCTACAACAACAGGCTGATATTTATGCAACATCAAAAAACACTTTTATTGTCTTATAATATGCAATTATTTTTACCTAATTATCCCAAAGACTCCCATTTGATTGGTTCAGCGATTCATTTGTTCCCAAACCACTCCTTAGCACGAAGCTAATCTGTGCTGATTGGACCAATGACCCAGTCTGTTGTGAATGGTTGACCTGCATTCAGCTCGAGACAGAGAGAAACGCCCACCACAACTATGAAGATGCAGAGAGTATGTGAGAGCCCAATGCAGGAATGCATTTAAACAATGCAGTTAAACATCAGCATATTACTCTACTCTTAACGCTAACCCCAAGTAATAACAATGACACACATTCAGTGTTATTAATCCACACAGTGGCAAAAGTTGAACTATTCTGAAAACTGACCGCACTTGAGGAACAGCTGAGGGTGGCCATAGCACAGGCAAACGGCAGAAGAGCGCAAGTTTAGAAATGCATTTAAATCGGAAAAGAAAGAAGCACGCGTCACATTTTTAACAAGGTTTTGGACGCAATATGTGAATAACCCATACAGATTTAATCTGAGAGATACAGTACAAGCACTGATATATATAGTAGATAAGTGATTACAAGCCGCGCTGAGCGATTACAAGTTACAACACACAATTAAATATATATTTTGTAAACTACACAAAACGAGGCAACAATTTTAATTCCACTTACATGTTATGATCCGGAGGAAGAAGAAACTGGTCCATATGAACTGTAACAGTTACTGACAAAGTCCTGTACATAATAGTCTTTGCTGCTCCTTCCTTTAATAACAAACGGCTGGCAAATTCCACATTGCATCGTAGATTATTGTATCAAAAATCAGAAAAATGACATTAACAAACACCGCACTAGGTTGGCTATACTGTGGTATTGTTGTGAAAATGAACTTTAACCCCTTTATTCCCTACAGCCGAATCTCCATCTGTCAATTGTCGTCATGATCATCTCGTGATCCCCTGTGCTCCGCTGGTGTCTGAAGGGTAAGGCGCATTAATGCTTTACCAGAACCAGCACTTCATATTTGGTGGTGTACCATATCGACGTCGACGCGTTTAAGCCAAAGATCCAAACCCAACACGATTCATTTATTTGAATTTGAATTATTCGGAGTCGACTATTTTGTTAAAGAATCAATACAGTAGTTTTAAACACTGTGCACTTTCAGATTTAAACCTCAGCTGGATGTTTTCATTCAATTAGAGCTGTTACACACGACATGGAAGGTCATTATTTAAAAAAAACGCATAAAAGGTCTCTTTAAGGCAGTTCTGGAGGCAAAAGGTGGTCCAAACTGGCAAGGTATAACTTAAAGAATGTGTGTGCAGTTTTTTTTTTTTTTTTCAATTAAAAAAAATATTGTTAAGTATAGTTATTTTGGAATAATTTTTCTAAATGAAATAGTTTCCAATTTGAGATCAAAGAATATTTAACTAACGTCTTGGGACAAATTTGTATAGCGAAGAAAGTAAACACTGTCACGATGGGACTTTTCAAGATCTTCTACTGTATATTCTGAGATAATGCTGTTTTCTTCCCTCTTTGCTAATTACTCCTAAACCTTTTTGCATTTTTAGATGTTCAGCAAGACGTTATTTAGTCTGTATTTCAAGCTGTTTCCATATACTGCTTCCCACTGGCAAGACATGAGGGTAGTAGTCCTGCATCTCACTCACTCTCACTCTCGCACACACACACACACACACACACACACACACACACACACACACACACACACACACACACACACACACACACACACACACACACACACACAAACACAAACACAAACAAACAAACACAAACTGAAAGCCCATAAATCTTTCTTGTGTTTATTTCTGGTCATCTGTGGCCAGCCATTGGTTGTGTGTGAGAGTGTGTGCATACTTGCAGTTACATGCCTGTTTGCGCTCTATAAGTTGAGACAGGAGTTAAATGAGGTGACCTATATTCAGTACACACTCAAAAAGAGATAGAGCAAGAAGGAAAGAATTGGGCACATGAGGTTGGACCGTCTTCTGACACGCAGTTCCACAGTGAGGAAAGAGAGCTGGAAGAAAAACGACAGGAAAGAGACAGTGTGTCTGTATTAGCCTCTGAAGAGATCTCTGTATCCTCCTTTATAAATCCACTGAGGGAATCTACCTTATACATTGCTGATGAATGTTGTTCCATTTATTTGAACTGTACTGTTGGCTGTTTGACGGGTTCCTCGGTTAATATATGCTCATTCATTTATTTTCTTTTCAGCTTAGTCCCTTTATTAATCTGGGGTCTCCACAGCGGAATAAACCGCCAACTTATCCAGCATATGTTTTACGCAGCGGATGCCCTTCCAGCTCCAACCCATCACTGGGAAACATCCATACGCACTCATTCACACACATACACAACGGACAATTTAGCCTACCTAATTCACCTGTATCGCATGTTCTTGGACTTGTGGGGGAAACCGGAGAGAATCCCTGGCAAACATGCATGATTTCACCAAAATGTAGCATCACCATAATGACGTACAATAATAGTTCATCACTGTACGCTATGGTAATACAATTTTTAGAATTAAATTATATTACTATAACATTTTCATGATACTTGAGTTAATATGTCCTCAAAATCACATTATACTCATTGTAGATGTAAAAAAAAAATACATTACATTACCATAATCGCATACAAAAAAGTAATATCAGTATTATTAAATTTTATTTGTTATTTTATTATATAGATTTTTTTTTTACATTAATTGGTAATTCACTGTAAAAAATGCTTGGTTCCACACAATCGATTTGTATTGGGACAACATAAAGGAATTAAGTTAACTTAAGGCTGATTTATACTTCTGCTTGGAGCTATCGCCGTGACCCATGGCGCAAGCCTTGCGCGTAGCCATGCATTTATACTTCTGCATGCTGTTTGTGTTGCTCTGCAGTTAGGGTTGGGCCGATAGACGATGTCATCGTCCATCGCCGGTGGCTGATAAACTTCACGATGCTGAGCCGGCATCGTGATCCATCGCCCCGCCCCACATGCATATTGATATATAACTTATTATTTGCATGTCATCTTAATAGCAATAATGGTCTTTATGAGCTGTGTTATATTATACTTATAGCTGCTGTTTGCATGGCTGACAGCATCGTGAGGATTAAATACATCGTGAGGATTATACAGTACCTCTCGCGCTTAAAATGTGTAGATTCAGTGGCAAACGCTGTTACCTGTAAACCCCGTCCCACAGACTTTACAGTGAATGGCTTTAGTTATTTTCATAGCGGACTTGAAGCCACTGGAAGTCTTTTATCCACTCTTGGAAAAGTGTAAATGGTGGATTAACATTCAGCACATGATCACTAATAGGATGTGCCAGTATTTAACTTTAGGTGGTTTCTAAAACTAAATCTGTCAGTGTTATTTTCATTCTCTCATCTTCAGCGCGTCACATTTCCGCGACTGTTGCTCCTGTCATGTGAAGGCAGAAGGCGTTGACTGAGTGATTGACAGGTGGTATTAACCAATCCATTCGCGTTCAGTTCTAGCGCAGTGGGCCAATAGGAAGAGCACAAAGGTGGGGCAAGCATTGTAGGCTTTTGTACTTCAGCAAGTTCACATGACAACTGTTTTAATCTGTTCCTGAGCGCTGCATTTGGTGTCTTTAGGTGCAAAGTTGCATACTGCATTAATGTCTCCTAAATCCGCGCACGCTTGTGAGGATTTTGCAGTGAAAACAGGTCGCGCGGTAAAAATGTATGCACTAGCACAAATGCTTTCAAATACATATTTTCGGTCGCATAAAATATCAGGCGCAAGTGTGACCAAAACGGTCGAGCTCTAGCATCTTTACTTGTTATTATGTCCTCATAATAATAATAAAATAAGGAAGTTATCATTAATCACAATAAATTACAGTGAACTCCAAACGAACTCTCGTCTCCACCACTAACTGTGGGGAAAAGCCATTATGACACAGATCACTCTGCCTGATCATGCCAGAGTCCCGCAGAAAAAAAGTGATTGACAGGTGGTAATTTGTGTATAACTTTATTTATTTATGGTTTGGTCATGGGTAAAGCAAAGACCATGTGGGTCAGGTAGTGAAAACGATAGGCTACAATTATTAAATTCGTTATGAATTAATTGATATTTAACAACAAAGACCCCCACCCCGCCTACGACGACGATACCATCGTCCATCGCCGATGTTCACATTCGACATCGTACGATGCCAAATTTGTCAACATCGCCCAACCCTATCTGCAGTCTGCAATAACACTGGACAATACCTTAAAGAGCCCCTATTATGGGTTTTTGAAAATGACCTTTTATGTAGTGTGTAACACAGCTCTAAGTGAAGTGAAATATACAACTAAAGCTTAAATATGAAAGTGGACCGTTTTTAAAACTATTAATTCATCTATAAAAGAGTCGACTCATAGTGGTTTAAACGAATCGTCTTGATAACGATTCTTTAGCTGTTTCGGCGTGACATGGACACGAAACATAATGGTTGCGCGCGCAGACCCGCAAATTTAAACCTGCGGCCCCGCCCATTAACACAGCAGCTAAGAGAGGAAGATAAACAGATCCTGAAGTCATGAATCATGAAAACGCCGTGCTTTGCTGGATATTATTGGAAGTTTGAGAGAAAGTTCGTGATATATTCTTTATCCAAAGATGAAGCTGTGAAGAATCAGTGGTTGAGGTTTATTTTGCAAAAAGGAAGGATCAGAAAAGACTACTGATGTATGAGACTTTGACAGAGCTCCACAGGAACTATCAATACACAGCTCATGGATTATTCCTCCATTTTGTAATGAGGGTAGGTGATTGTTGGGAAAAGCAGAGTTTAGGTAAACCATGAGAATATATAACACTCATACATATCGCGACTAAAACCACGCTAAAAACGCGACGTGTGCCGCTTTCTTTGCGGATTTAAACATGTTTGTGAGCTTGCAATCCTGTCGTTTGTCATGGCTATGGCTACCGTCAGCTGTTCTTACACACGTGCGGCAGTCAAGGTTCAGAATAGTTCAGCTTTTGCCACTATGTGGGTTAATACTGAATGTGTGTCATTGTTAATAACAGAGCAATATGCTAGTGTTTAACTGAACTGCTTTAATGCACTCATGCACACACAAAAAATCCGGGAGGGAGGGGGTGCGTGTCGCGGATGAAAGGGAGAACTGGGGGAGTTCACGGATGCCGCCCTCACTATTCTATGGAGGCGCCGGCCCTAATAACACTGGTGAGAACCGGGTACTGTATTCTGTGGTGTCAGTAACTAATGTGTAGTTGTTTCTTAGTGTACATTCTTATGTATTCTATTTTTGAATGTTTCTGTTGAGGACTTTTATTTTTGTGTTGTGTCCTCTGAGGAGGAGGGTAATGTGTGTGTGTGTGTGTGTGTGTGTGTGTGTGTGTGTGTGTGTGTGTGTGTGTGTGTGTGTGTGTGTGTGTGTGTGTGTGTGTGTGTGTGTGTGTGTGTGTGTGTGTGTGTGTGTGTGTGTGTGTGAAAAAAGAGCAGGTAGAGCAGAGTTGCCAGATTGGGCGGTTTCCCGTTCAATTGGACTGTTTTTAACTCGATTGTGCGGGTATAAACACTTATCGTGTTTTTCGCGACCGTCACAACCGTGTTTTCCAGATGAGTGGGCGGATTTTTTTGCATTTTGGCGGGGTTTGGATAGTTTTTGGGCTGGAATCAGTCAGCTGCATCTGGCAACACTGAGGTAGAGTGTGACAGGCTAGGAGACTCGTGTCGATTTCCTCCCCAGTTCTTGGAGTTTTTGCTTAATAAAATAGTTAGTCGTCAGTATTTTCAAGTCCATCGTCTGTATTTACATTCACCCACTGCCGAAATCCACGCTTTACACTAATATGAAGCGCGTATGCATTCTGACTACTTTTATATTGTTGATAAGCTGTGCAGGGCATTTCACTATGTCTCGTGCAGACCGCTGTCGACCAATTGCAACAGGCTGTCATCGGTCCAATCAGTGCAGATTAGCTTCGCGCTAATGAGGGGTTTGGGAACAAATGAATCACTGAACAATTCATATTGAAGTCGCTGAGAAAATTAGGTAAAAATAAATGCAGATTATAAGGCCATGAAAGTGTTTTTTGACCTTGCATGCATATTAGACTGTTGTTGGAGACCCTTACAACCAAAATATGACCCTATTTAATGTATAATAGGGGCTCTTTAATGTACAAGTCGCTAAAACTCACTAATTCAGAGGCTGGAACCGGCGGACGTGCAACAACTTTAATTATGAGGTAAACACAAAACAAATTTTCCATCTGGAGCTCTTTCTCCGGACTCGACACTTGTAAACACTCACTTCATCGGGCTCATGGCTCTCAGCACCGCCTACACTCATCACAGCTACCAAGCTGACCAATCATAGAGATTGCGATACGCGTTGTTGCGGTACATTTTTGAGAGGTGCGTGTCAACGTTGGAGTCAGCCACGGCGAGGGCTATGCAACTGCGTGAAGGCTGCGCTGGAGCATACGTGTGCACTTGACGTAGAAGTATAAATCCGCTTTTAGGTGGTACAAATGTAAGTGGATTGAACATAAAACAATTAAGTTGTCACAATAAAACCTCAAGAATTGTGTAATTTCAGCTTATTTTATATAAGTAGTTACAGTATATATAAGAACAAACACCAAACGCCTTTTTGAGTGTATTACTGTTCTTAAAGTAAATGGCACTAAAGTAAATCCAAACCATGAGTTTTCTAAAGTCTTGGTATGATCAACGTACTTCAAGGCATGTCTATGATTTGTTTTTCCAGTTTAAAAAATGTAAAAGGAAGAGGGAAGGAGGGAGGCAAGGAGGGTTTGGAAAAGCATATCTGGACCACTTAGCTCTGAGAGAAGTAATGGGAAGATGCAGTTTGACACTCGCTTGTACTTGTTGTACCTCTTGACAAATGGTTCCTCGTTGTTTTGAATGTTCTGTTCATTGAACGCTTCTCGCTCTGTTTGTGTGCATGTTTGCACTTGAGGAGACATCTTTAGCA
The DNA here is from genome assembly GCA_903798195.1 of Danio kyathit. Lineage (NCBI taxonomy): Eukaryota > Metazoa > Chordata > Actinopteri > Cypriniformes > Danionidae > Danio > Danio kyathit. The sequence goes on along the minus strand of LR812537.1, from coordinate 27,039,966 downwards.
CACAGGACACTTACGGAGCTCTCTCCTTACATACACAAACACTTACACTCGGACACACATGCGGAAGTGTGTGGGCCTGGGGTATGTGTGGAATGCACCGGTCGGACGCTGTTGGTATTCCAGAGGAAGTCTGAAGCAGAGCTTTGATTTAGTAGACCAGTTTTTGAAATCGGCCGATGTGATTAGTCACTTTGCTAAGGTAACTCTGAGCTTGCTTGGTATTAGCTAGAAATTTACATTGAAGTCGACATGAAATTAAGTTTCACCTTGTCCATATGGATGTTATAGATGTTATTTTAAATGATTCATCCATTTAAATGTTTTATTGAGCATTTTTATTTATTTGACTGGATATTTTTATTATAGAAATTACTGATTTGTCAGGTGAAAAAGACAAGCTTGTGTCTGGTGAGGTGTTGGACTGCAAGGGTCATGTACATCTGTCTTCAAATTGAGATAAAACCCATATTTCAAAATTCAATCAATACATAGAACCCCAGTCTCGCCCCACATCTTTTGCTTTAAATTAATTTGTTACACAACTGTAGGGCTGTACGATTTGGGGAAAATATCTAATTGTGATTTTTTTTTTTTCTTTTTTTTTTTGACATATTGTGATTTCGATTTGATTTGCAATTTATTTTTGTAGTCAAGGTTCAGCTTAATCTGTATAGTAGCTTCTTACTGCTAAAATGCAGTGAGTGGAACTGAAAAGATATCAACTTTTATTAGCAAACAACTCTGAAATTGTTCTTTGCTGGCTACTAGATTCGCGTATCACTGGCAACTTCTCATATAGCCACCCGTGGTACTTTTTTTTGTTTGCTGTCTGTGACTTTGAAACCAAGATATTTCCATATTACGGATGTGCTGTTTTTCTATTAATTTGTCTATTAATGCTTCTGAAGTGGCAGACGCCATCATCCCACACATTCACGATTTCCTGTTTGTTTGTTTGTTTGTTTGTTTGTTTGTTTGTTTGTTTGTTTGTTTTTATCGTGGGCGTTCCGCATAGTTCGATTGCATAATTCTGATTGGGCAGACGGAAAGTGTGCTCACTCAATTGGCTAGTAAGACTGTCACACACAGCCAGCAGTCACACATTTGATTTGGGTGGGGGAAGTTAAATAATATATATTTCATATTGCAGCCTCTTGCGATTAGATAATCGCAATGTTTCAAATCACAATTCCGATTCGATTTCGATTAATTGCACAGCTCTACTCAACTGTGTATGTAAATATATGAAGAATATTTCTGATATTTAAAATATATGTTGCAACCTCCACTTTTGTGACTTTAATATTAGCTAGTTAGCCAATTTTTACAGTTGATTTGTAGCTTAATCTTTTTTTAACTGCAACCGAGATACCAAAATAGCTATTACTAGCATTAGCTATATTAGCATTCACACAAATGTAAAGTAATGTTTTGTTTACTATAATCATACGTTGTAGTTATATCTATATAATCATCATAGTTATTATTAATCCTGGTACAGACTGTAAGCAAACCCGCTTGTTAAGTGTGACATCACGCGAAGCGGCTTCCGTGTCGAATCGCTCTATCAAACTCTATGGGGGGACTCAACAAATGTTGATAATAAACGTTTACAAAGTGATGTAAGACTTTCGAAAATCACGATAGCAATATATATATATATATATATATATATATATTCATGCCTAATATCCAATGGCCAGAAAGTAATAATTTTTTAATGAATTGTTAAAATATTGGTGTCTGTGATGCAGCAAGCTCAGAGACTGATGTGTACACCATGAAATTATATAAATGTGTCACTTTAATGTGTGATATGAATAAAAAGTGGTCATAAATGAATATTTTCTCAATTCAAATGAATAGCGGCTTGGACCTGGAAACAGTATTCCATATCTCACGACTTAACAAGCGAATAAGTAATACTATTAAATAATAATAATAATATTAATATTAATAATAATAATAATAATAATAATAATAATAATAATAATAATAATAATAATATATAATATTTTTTTGGTATGTTAGCTGCAATATATAGCCTTTTTTGTTATATATATATATATATATATATATATATATATATATATATATATATATATATATATATATATATATATATATATATTCAACACACAGTTGAAGTCAGAATTATTAGCCCCCTTGAATTATTAGCCCCCCTGTTTATTTTTCCCCCAATTTCTGTTTAACAGAGAGAAGATTTTTTTTCAACATATTTCTAATCATAATAGTTTTAATAACTCATTTCTAATAACTGATTTTTATTATATTTGCCATGACAGTAAATATTATTTGACTAGATATTTTTCAAGACACTTATACAGTTTAACGTGACATTTAAAGGCTTAACTAGGTTAATTAGGTTAACTAGGCAGGTTAGGGTAATTAGGCAAGTTATTGTATAATGATGGTTTGTTCTGTAGACTATCGAGAAAAAAATATAGCTTAATTGGCTAATAATTTTGACCTTAAAATGGTGTTTCAAAATTAAAAACTGCTTTTATTCTAGCATAAATAAAACAAAATAAGACTTTCTCCAGAAGAGAAAATATTATCAGATATACTGTGAAAATTTTATTGCTCTATAAGCATAATTTGGGAAATATTTAAAAAAGGAAAAAAAATTCAAAGGGGCCTAATAATTTGTACTTCAACTGGGTATGTATACTATGTTAGCATGTCTGTTAGCATGGTCACCTTGCTGCCTTTTCTATGCTTTACAAGCTTGGATCAATAAGGGACTACAAGTTTCATCAATGATAACTGTTCAGCCTGATGAGAAAAAGCAATTTGGTGACCCACGCTGCACTAGCATTACATTTTAGCATGATTTGCTAACCTTTTAAACTCACCAGTTGTGACTCACCAGCAAATCACCCGAGGGCCTTAAAAGCTTGGCTTTTATGGGTCTTGATTGCACAGAGTGCTTCTCAACTCAAGGGTCGTGACCCCAAAAATGTGTCTCGGGGCTGTTTTGATAAGGTTGTGTGGAAAATGCTAGTGATAAAATGTAGTTATGATGACACCGTAAAAGGTCATGGTTTGAGCTCCCACAACAAAACCAGTTGAGATTCACTAGGTTTAAGCATTCCATTCATCAACCAAGTTAGTGAAAATACACATGGCTTCTATTGAACCTGTCCTCTTTGCTTCATTTAACAGGCATGTAGCGTCTCATGTGCACAAACCACCTGCTGTTCTTCCCACAGCCCAGAATGCATCATGATGACGTGTTTCCAATGAGAGGAAGATTGGTGAAATATTTGGTTTTGGAATGGAGTTGTTTAGTGGAGTCAATGATTCCAAGATGAGCTTTCTTCAGTTTGATTTAAGAGGTTTGATTGCTTCGAGGAATGCTGGGAAATGTGACCAAAGGGCTGACCGTTTTGGTGTGTACGGATTTAACTTATTACTGCCATCTTGTGGCAATTTATTGCTAGTGGCAGGATACTTTCATATCATTTCATGGTTTATACTAATGTTATTTAGATAAAACCAGCATGATCTTTTCATTGCTGACCCAAATCATTAGCCAAATTGTCATCATCTGCGAACATATCTGATTAAACCAACAATACTTAAGACTAAGGGAAAGCCTGTAACTAAAGTTTTTTTGTTATCACTTTTTACTGAGACCATTCCTGAAATTTTGGGACGCCACTAAAGCATAATACATATAGAGAACAAGTGGACGCGGCAGCGAATGATCTGTGGCTGAACTGTCAAAGTGTGACCAAAGGCTCAACTTAAAATCATCCAGGAAGCCGCAGAGGATCTTAAAAAACTCTTCCAAAGAAATGCGGCCTGGGGGAGGAGCAATGTGGAAACCACTGCTAACCAAGAACATAAGCGCTCATCTCTCATCCGCCAAAAGCACCTGGCTGATCCCCAAGTCTTTTGGAGGAATGTTGTGCGAGTCAAAAATGGAACGTCTTGGATGACATGCGTCCCATTATATCTGGCATGAAGCTAAAACGGCATTCCACAATTTAAGAGCTTCTTACCAACAGTAGTACTGGTGTGTTTATTGTATTGGTAGTTAAAGTCATCTATCAAAGTAAATTAAACCTTAATAATTTAATCTTGGGGTACTGCCATGGTTCTGTATAACGTGGTAACATTGGCTGTATATAACATTTTAGCTCATAATTTTATGTAAATTTAAATTCTTATCGATTCCTTAAATTTTATTATTTTTATTTTTTATAACACTAGCAGTGGTGTGAAGTAACAAATTACAAATACTCTAATTACTGTAATTGAGTAGTTTTTTCACAATAATTGTAATTTAAGTAGTTTTAAAAATGTACGTATACTTTCCCTTGAGTAATTTTTTTTGTGCTCTATCGGTACTTGTACTCTACTATTTTCCTTCAACCTGCAGCCACTACTTTATTTTTTCTTGTCTATGGATTGGCTACAACGCATATACAATTGGATATACAACGTCATAAGACGGTAATATTAGGTTAGATTTTGGTCGCCAGCATCTAAGGACAATGTTATTTTGACATCCAATAATGACGTGAAATAATGTTGATTTTTGGTTGATTTTAGGTTGTGTTGGAAAGTACCCAAAATCCAACGTCAAGCCAACATCTTAAACTAACATCATATTGACGTAAAATACTGACATTTATTCGTCAGGTATGGCAACCAAAATCCTACCTCTGATAGACGTCATATTGGTAATGTCCACACAACGTCAAGCTGTAACGTCATTAGACTTTGATATTTTGTTGTTTTTAGGTTGTGTTGGAAAGTAACCAAAATATAACCTCTGTCTGACATTGGGCATTGACGTCGACCTGATGTTGGGTTCTGAAAAAATTTAATGTCCCATGACGTTGGGGTACAACGTCAATCTGACGTCATGTTGACATCCTGTGCCTGCTGGGATAAAATCACCAAATAGTCTTAAACTATAACTAAATGCACTACAGAATGTTACGTTTACACACTCATGCACAAGTTGCATATAAACGCTTCAGCATTTCACAGCTTAATACTCACTACTCTTGAGTACTTTTAAAAGGGCTACTTTTTACACATATTTTGAGTATGATTTACAGCAGATACTTTTACTCTACTTGCACATTTTTTTGCCAAGTAATGGTACTTTTATTTGAGTGATTTTTTTTCAGTATTCTTTAAACCACTGACCACTACAGATTAAAATGCTGCATTTTGGAAAATGTCTCCTTTGCAGAATTTAATTGATCAAAAATATTTTAAAACAGGAATATTTTAAATTATTTATTCACAAAATTAAAGCTGAACATTTTACATTTAAAAACATATTTTACTTTTAAAGGGGTCCTATTATGCAAAAAAACTTTTATAATTAGTTTGAACACAGTTGTGTGTGAACGTTCTGTGGATATAACCAGATTCTGATGGTAAAAATGTTTTAATAGTCCGCAGAAACACTTTGATTGATGTTCTCCCATTGTAAATGTCATCAGAGGGGGAAAGCCCCATCCATTACTGACAATCTCTCCCTCGTAAGCATAGGACATTAGTCTTGTTTTTAAATCTGCCACTATGCTGACACATTGGCATTTATAGCTCCGCCCTCTTATGAAAGAAGCACAATCTCATTTGAATTTAAAGCGATAGTCACAAAAATTGTACAATTAGGATCAAAGTCTAAAAGGGGCTTTTATAGAGTAATAAAACTTCACATACACGCACTCTAGGGATATCAGAGACTTATTTTACATCTTGCATAATATGTCCCCTTTAAACAAAAAACTGATACTTTAAAATATCAGTTATCTCTTTCATTTTTTTTTAATTATTATTATTTTTTTTATGTTATTTCTCTTTGTGAAATTTCAGTGGCCGTTCCTCCAGTCTTCAGTGCCACATGATCCTTCGAAATGTTTTCAATATGCTGATTTGTTGATCAAGTAACATACTATGTGGAACATTTCATAAATATACAGTTGGAAAAGCTTATTTTTTGAAGTGTTAATGTCTTTATCTTCATTTTATACAATTTAAAACATCTTTGTTGAAATAATACTAAAATATACTGACCTAAAACTAATTTTTATAGTATGTATAATAATATGTATATATAATTTTTATTTTATTGACTTTTATTAAAAATTGTAATAAAGTTGATCAAATAAAAATACAAATATTGTCTCAGTTAATATGCATCGTATTCAAGCTATTGTTAGTTTTGTGGCTGCTGCTGATAGATTATTGTGACTAATGTAAGACTCCATGTTTTGTTTTTCTGCAGAGGATGATGTAGATCTGGAGGCTCTGGTGAATGACATGGCCTCTCTTTCATCCTACGAGAGCATCTATGCAACCTGTGAGACCCAGCATTCAGACTCTGCACCCCTCTTGCACAGCACTGATAGCAGTGGTCTCCATGGCAACAGAGTGGCCCCACTGCCACGGGCCCCTAGTCATAAAGTGACTGCCCCTCAGCCTCCTGCCCAAAGGCTTCGGCGATCTCAGCCAATGCACATACTTGCTGTCAGGTAATGGATACAGTGTATGCGCTCATAGAAATATCTATGTGTGTGTTTTAATCATGCAGATTTGTAAAGTGGATGTTAAGTAAATTTTGCTAAGCCTTTTGGGAAGAACTACAGTAAAAAAAAAAAATCATAAATTTATTTTGTCATTTTTTATCATTAATTTTTAGTCCCATGGTCATGCAGAAATCATATGTTGGTGTCAACAAACATTTCTTATTTTTATTATCAGTACTAAAATAAGTTGTACTACTTTGTAATTCTGGGTTCTTTAATAATAATAATAATAATAATAATAATAATAATAATAATAATAATAATAATAAATAAAGTGGTGTAGCGAATCACAAATCTCACGGTTCAGATCACACTACGGTTTTTGAGTAATGGATCGGACCATTTTTCGGATCAGCAAAAAAGGGAGGAGACAAATGTTCTTTTGCTTTCCATTTATGCAAAAAATATTACTGCAAAAACTATTGGTTTTAACAAACAGAACTTAGAACCTGATTTTTTTATAAAAATAAAAATCAAGAAAGAACCAGCTGAAAAAAGGGAAATATTCAATATGAAAAATGATCTTTGCTACTGTTGCTGATAATGCTAAATATAGAAATCTAACATCTTGTACAACATATACTTATTTTCTCTTAATGATTCAACAATTTACACATAAATTAATGTAGGCTAAGCAAACAGTAACAGAAAACACCTTTAATTAGTAACCTAAGTAAGTATTTAGGTAGGGCCCACCACAACTTGTCATTATAGTTCAAAAAAGTTATTAATAAGTCACATGCGTTCCGAACTGTGGGTTATGATCCATGCTGTATGGGTCACGGTTGATCTCTAATATATAAATATATTACACCTCTATATATATTTTATACATAATAGTTTTAATAACTTATTTCTAATACTGATTTATTCTATCTTGCCATGATGACAGTACATAATATTTCACTAGATATTTTTCAAGACACTTCTATACAGTTTAAAGGGACATTTAAAGGCTTAACTAGGTTTTATTAGGTTAACTAGGCAGGTTAGGGTAATTAGGCAAGTTATTGTATAACGATGGTTTGTTCTGTAGACTATCGAAAACAAATATATAGCTTAAAGGGGCTAATAATTTTGACCTTAAATGCTTTTTAAAAAAATAAAAGCTGCTTTTATTCTAGCCGAATTAAAACAAATAAGACTTTCTCCAGAAGAAAAAATATTATCAGGCATACTATGAAAATTTTCTTGCTCTGTTAAATATTATTCGGGAAATATTTAAAAAAGAAAACAAATTCAAAGGGGGCCTAATATTTTTGACTTCAACTGTATATATTTTTTTATTACATTCTGTGCTTTATTTATTTATTTATTTTTATTAATTTATTTATTTTAAATTATTATGTTTCTTTATTAATTAATAATTTTGTTTTCAATTCATGCCTGGAAAAATTATTTAAAACACTAAGCTCATGAAATAATTGATGCTTTTGTTATAGCAAAATATGGAGCTTCATTAAACTGTGTAAATGCATATACATTTAAATAAATACATACATAGATTCACACTTTCCTATTAATGGTACTTCACATGCTTCTATTTTTGCTAGAGTGAATCTTTTGAATGTTTTGTAATTTTTGATAATTTTAAAATAACTTTTTTTTAAATACAGAAATAGTATTTTTTCAAAAGGTTTTGAAAACTACTTGTTCCAACATACAATTGTCATAACGAAAACTAAAAATCACCCATCTTGTTATCATGTGAATTGAATTTAGTGCAATTTAATCTACACTTGTCTATATTTTATAAAAAATATATATCAGTATCTTCTTAATTATTCTAAAATTCATCAATACTACCTTTTTTAACAGTAATCCATTGATTAGTGCTTTTACATCCATATTCCATTAATTCCCTATTAATTATGCATTATGTATGTGGGCTACTTTTCTGTTCATAGCCATAATCTTTCCTCTCTCCGAAATCCTCTCAAAGTTGTTCTAATCAGCTCTTTTACACCTCACCTTTCTGCAGGGCTTCTGTGTCGTTTTCTGTCTTTCATCCGCTCTTCTCTGATCTCCATGACAGCAGGGTGTAGTTTCACACGCATACACACACCGAGATGGGTTCACGCAGAGGTTTCCCTTTCCACACACACTCACACAGACACACAGTCTTCTTTCGTTCTGACTCGGCCATGAACCCTGAACGGCCCACCCCCTGCTACGGTTCGGATTTTAAAAATTCCCTCAGTTATTCCCTCAGTTATTATGGTCGCTCCAACTGCGCCGAGGCAGTCATGTATTATTCCCAGTCTTATTGATGTAGATCAAAGAACCGAAGACGAGTTTAGCATCTGCAGTCTATGTGTCTGTCTGCTGAACTCTGCTGAACACCGCCAGAGTTCATGAACCGATTCTCGGTTGGCTAAGTGGGTTTCAAATCTCTCGCTTTCATTCATATATTCTGTAGTAGAATCTATAATGCAGCGGTGAGAATTTCATCAGGATTCTTCTGATTTATTTTTCATTAGCCTATCGCTTTACTGCACTCAGGGCTTTAATTTCCTGCTCCGTTTCATATTGATTAAAACAGAGGTGATATTGGGAATACTGCATTGTTAATAAACCACTGGAGGTGACTCGAGACTAACGAGGTGATTTGGTTCGATATGTTAGCACTAAAGTGTTTATTAAAGGTATAGTTCACTCAAAAATGGACATTCTGTCATCATTTACTCACGCTTTACTTGTTCCCTGACTATGATAGTATTTTCAAAATATCATCTTTAGTGTTAAACAGAATGAAGAAACTCACAAAGGTTTGGAATAGGGCTGGGCGATATTGCAAAAAAAAATACCACAATATCATATTTCATATCATTTGGTATTGATAATTATTGAATACTTTTTAACAATCCATTTAAAAATTATTAGGATTTTTTTGTTTTTTATAACAGTTTTAATAGTCAAAAACAAAAATATTTAAACAAATTATCTCATCTCCTTATAATAAAGTAAACGTGTTAAAGAGACTCTTTAACTTGATAGTTAAATGTTAAAAGTGTGTGCAGTGATAAAGTGTAAATGCTGAACAGTCAAAGCAAATTTTAGGTGTGAATAATAATGATACAGTAAACCTCAAACTCTGTAAACAAAACAAATTATGATAATCAAGTCTGACCTTTCAAGTAAAAGAAACAGCCATCATTAATCAAGTGCACTTTGTAACATTACACATTGTGAAGTTAAATGAATATATTACCCCCTATGCTAAAAAATCTTTCAGATACGTAGCTAGTGGCTGGGATGCACAAGAAAAGAATCCAAAAAGCCACTCTGGCGACGATTTTATCGCCCAGCCCCAGTTTGGAACCACTTAAGGCATGAGTTAGAGCTGCTTGATTATGGGACAAATCTGAATTACAATTATTTTTATCATATTACACTTTCAAAGATCGTTACATTTCACAATTCTTAATAGCCTACTGAATCTAATTGGGACAAGATAAAAAACAAACTAACAAAAAGTTCTCACAATTATGGAAAGGGAAAAAAAATACTATTGAATAAAAATATGAAACAAACTGTGCTTTAAGCATCTACACCAGGGGTGCCCAAACCTGTTCCTGTAGATCTACATTTCTGCAGAGTTCAGCTCCATCTCTGATCAAAGACAACTAAACCAAGAAGCACTTGGTAATTAAAGAGAATTGATGTGTTTGATCAAGTTTGCAGCTGAACAGGAAAGTAGAACTTTAGGAACAGGATTGTATGGTGGCTAAGAGATCTTAGCATGCTGCAGTTTAACAAAACATACAATTACAAAAAACGACAGAAAATTAATAAATAATCTTTATCTGTTTGACAGCAATCATCCTGCAAATCCTCACAACACAAACACATTAAACACTCTGCATTTTCTCACAATGCAAACAAATAATAAAACACGCTACATTTTCTTACACACAAACAATTTACGAAAATGCCTGCAAACACTTGCAAAAACACCAGAACATGATGGAAATGTTTCAAGGGGACCCTAAAAACATGACGGACGCTGCTGCGAAATGTATATTGTGCCGTGACTATTGCTCAGTGAGGTTGTAGGTGATATTTGAAAGCTGAGTTTTTTTTTTGTTTATTTTAACATCTTTATTCCCTTTGTCTTTTATGTTTTAGTAGCCTAAATAACCACAACCTAAACAGCCGGGTCCATCATGTTTTAGGGTTCCCTTGAAATATTTCTGTTGTGTTCAGTTGTTTTTGAAAGTGTTGTGACAAAATGCAGTCGTTTTCGTAATTTGTTTGCATTGTGAGAAATTGCAGCTTGTTTTCTTAATTTGTTTGCGTTGTGAAGATATGCAACACGTGTGCTGTCAAACAGATGAAGATCATTTCTTAATTTGCTGGTGTTTTCTTAAATTGCAGCATGTTAAGCTCTCTCGGCTACCGTATGGTTGGGCACCCTGATCTGAGAGTGGTCTGAATGCAGACCTGGTGCAGATGCAATCTGAGCTGCATCCTATGCTTTTTAATGCGCTCCCCTAACCCCACCCCTAACCCTACCACTCATAGTGATACTATTGCCTGATTTACACTGCAAGAAAAAAAAAAATTTGATTTGTTTCTTATTAAAGCTACAAAAGTCCAGTAAGTGATTTTGTCCTTGTCTTTTGTTGTTTGATTAATAACGAAAAAAGCAAGAATATAGTGCGCTGTTGCTTTAAAAGCCACACAGTTCAAACTTACCTTTTCAATGTCAAATCTTTATGTTCGTTTATTACATAACAAACAAGGGTTAATTTAAATAATCACTAAACACCACATTTTGACACTTTTTTTGCATGTATTTGACCATTAAAACACTCACTTTAATTTAATGTTGGATGTGTGGGTCTCTGAGTCTACACACAACAGCATGCGTTCTCTTTCGGACTTTTAAAAACATTAATGAATCTAATGCACATCAATAAATGAAAGTGCATCTCACGCTGCAAGTCACGTTATATTACATGCTTTTACAAATTTTCATGTGAAACTGAGCTTTGCAGAGGAACAAATGTGTACTGCTGGAAAAGGAAGGGATATGACACCATAATCAGTTATCCTGATAAAAGGTGCAGTAGGTGATCTGCCAAAATACTAACCGGTTAGCATAATATCTTTGAAACACAATCCCTCCCCTGCCGTCCAAAGCCACTGTATCTAGCACGTTTTCAGTTGTGTAGTTAGTAAACAAAACTTGTCATAATGTGCAATATTTCATGCATGCAAGAATCGCTGGTCTCATACTCTCTTTGTTCTTAAACGACTTCTGTATGCTTAGTGGTTGGCCAGCGGCGTGCAGGAATTACACTTATTACAAAGCCATACTGACATGCTATTTCAGACCAAATATTCAAAGTCGCATGGTAAACAATATAGGGAGCGTGTCACAGGTTGTCATTGTTCAAAAATGAACCCGTGTGAATATAAAACCAACTTCACCTCAGTGAAGCAGGCTAGGCGGAATATCGCTGTTTACTGATGTTTTGTTATTAAACTAATTAAAAATCTACATTATCGATGCTGTAAAAGGTCCCCTGAAAATTTAACCGGAAACTTTCAGTGGCTGAACAACTCTTCTGTGCATATAACCCATTTGTAACAACTAAGTCTAAAATAGTTTTAAAGCATAACATTACCTGTCTAAAAGAAATACTTCAGCCATGGTATCATCTTTCCTCAAGCATGCAAAAGTCCCTCAAATATTCATTTAGCATTGTAAAAAGTTTTGATTCAGCATTTGTTTTTACTGCTGTGACTCGTGTCTACATGACCGCGGTGCACTTGCACTTGCAAACGGTGGATCTGCGTGAACAGAGGTGCGCAGTTGTACAAATCTACTTTTGTTGACGGACAGTTTAAGCTACTTATCAGATTTATAGGAATTTTCACCCTGACAAATTTTAATTGGATTAACATTTTAGTTTTATACCTTACACAGAATATAAAAATGCATATAAGTACATTTAGATCATTTACTTTAATCATTACTGTTGGAATGTGAAGAGACTTTCAACCAGCACAACAAAAATGTTTCTGAAGACAATCACCTACTGCACCTTTATTGTTTTTTGTAATCATTGGAAGCCAGAAATGAAACTGAATTTTAATCAGTTGAACAGCCCTAGCAAGGCTGAGTAAATAATGAGCAAATTTAAATTTTTGGGTCAACTATCCTTTTAAGTGCTAGCAACTGTATGTATTTTTGAATAGTTTCTCAGTACTGTTGTAGAAAATGACAGGTACAACCTTTACCCTTGGCTCTCTGTGTCACCCCTTGTAGGCGACTTCAAGAAGAAGAGTTGCAAGTTCGTCCGGCGTCTTTGCCAGCTATTCCAAACCCTTTCCCTGAGCTTTGCAGCCCCTCGGGATCTCCTGTGCTGAGTCCTGGATTCCTGCCACAGCCGTCGGAGTCACATGTAAGAGCTGAAAACAGACACTGCGGCTCTGATCCCTGTAGCTATTATCTGTCAGATACACATGAGACATTACTTGAGTGATTTATTGCAGGTATGAGACTTGAATCTCACCTCCTGGTTTCAGTACATCAGGCGCCCTCGCATGTTCTCACTTATCTTTGTATGAAAAAACCTGAAGGGCTACAGTGAGGTTAAATTCTGCATGGAATGAAAATATACAATGTTTATTTTGTTTGTGCACATTGTTAGTCTTAGGCTGTGATTACATGACAACAAGTAAAAACAAACTTTCACGTTTACATGACAACATTTAAAAATGTCTATCTTTTACACATTTACACATCTGCAAAAATGGCCAAGGCTAGTCACAGTTAACAGTACCTGTAAGAGATGACGAATATGGAGTAAATTCACATTTTGCAGATGATTAGCAAACACTTGAGCAAAAACACTACCATGTACTGCCATATTTGTCTGTTTGTTTTCGCTTGCCTTTCATCCACACCTGCATTAACATGAATATACATGCACATGATGTCATCGATTTTAAAGACTTTGGTGTTTGCACAGTTACGACAATGGCGGCATTTTCAAAAACTTAAACCTGTTTTTCAGATTTATCTATTTTCAGTCACAAAAACATAGTTTTTGAGTAAAGAAACAGGCATGAAGTGTCTTGTTTTGGCTAAAACGTTTTGTAAATGGCCCCTGAAAGTGAACACTTAGGGCTCTATTTTAACGATCTAGACGCAAAGTCTAAAGCGTATAGTGCAAAAGCATTAAGGGCTTGTCTGAATACACTTTTGCTATTTTAAGGACGGAAAAATATGGTTTGCGCTGTGGAGCATGGTCTAACAGGGTTGTGCTTATTCACTTACTGAGTTATGGGTGTCTTTTGAGCATAACGTGCATTAAACCAATTAGAGTCTCATCTCTCATTCCCTTTATGAGTCAGTTGCGTCATGTCCTGGTGCATTTGCTATTTACATGGTGGACTTTGTTAGTGGAAAAACTGAACGCTTCACTAGCGAGAAAACGGTTAAGCAGACCATCTGCAGTGCGAGGATAAAGAACGAGCCACCTCTATTCGGCCTCTTTACTTTCTTTTTACTTTACTTTTACCCTTTTCTTTACTCCTTTACTTTCGTGAATAAGGAAACAGTGTTGTATGCACTCCACTAAAGACAATCATTAGCCTACTTATTTAATTTAATTTAATTTGTTCCAGAATATGGCTATATTAGTCATATTTAAAAGAACAATAATAACAAGTTATATCCAAACACACGTCCTATTCTTATGCCCCATACAATGCATATGTTTCCAAAACCCGACAGGTAGACAAATCTAAACTTGTTTATATTAAAACAAATATAAATATGCATATAATAAATCATACTACTAATAATATTAACATTTTACAAATGCAAATTGTCATGAATAAACTGAACAAGCCCCCTGAGATGATGAAGGCATTGAGGCAGTGTTTTTTTTATATTTATATAGAAAAATATAATTTTTGTAACGTTTTAATTCTTTAATTTACGCGCCAACAGTGCACCTTAACACACCTCTATTTTAGACTGGAACACCAATGAGTCCACAAAGTGGCACAAATGGATTTGCTGTTTAAACAACGTGGCGGAAAATGTGCGCTGTTCTGAAAATAGCAACAAATCCCGTCATACACGTCTTGCACCTTATTGCGCCGGGTGTATGATAGGGCCATATATCTGTTGTTCGACTGAGAAAAAACTGTCAATCTTTAATCAAAATCTAAGCATTTGCTTCTGCTCTGGAATGGCAGTCCTTCCCTCATGACTTCAGTTTGATGGTTTGTGCCAATATGCTTAGCCACACCCCTCCAACCGTTTGTTTGGAATATTCCATTTCAGTTGGAAATACGTCATGATACTGAAATAAAAGTCTGCAGCAACTTCTGAATCTCACTTGTTTGGAGATTAATTCACAACAATTAATATCATTTGTTGATATGGTGGAAGGTTTATATGGCATTTTTGTTTCTCTAAAAGTTGGTTTGCTCTATAGAACTTAGAAAGCTGGTCGTGCAGCCTAGCCAACCTGGCGTTATGCAAAAGGGACATTAGTTGTTTTAGAATCTAGTAAGCTGCCAAGCTAGCAAAACTTTAGGTGTTAGAGCTGTGTGAGCAAAGACTCATGCAATTACAAAACAAAAATAAGCATTGCTGAACACTGCAACTTAAAGAAAGTATTATGTCAATGTAAATCAGTGAACTGAATTTAGTAATTTAGCTTCACAAACAGCTCAAAAGCGCCAGTTTTAAAGCAAATGTATATGTGAATATTTCAATGAGACCTTTTAATTTAAACCCTTTGTGAATATATATAATATTTAAATTTGGTATAATTTTATATAACATTAATTCAAATAATATGCATTTAAGCATTAAAAGTGGAAAAACGTGGAAAAAAGTGTAGTGTACTGTAGTGACACCCAGAAAGGACTGGGACTGGGAATGGCTTTGTTGCATCAGATATACATGTCACTTTGCTCACAGCTTATTGGTCCAGTTTAGGTTCACCCTCTCTAACCAAGAATAAAAGAGCAAATAGCCAATTAGCTGTGTATTGCAAGTTACTGTGGTGATGAAACACAATCAAAACTAACCCACCCTCTCGAACCCGTAAACAGGGTTTGCTCAAACTAAAGGCAAACTTACCTAAGGTAAAACAAAAGACAAATTGGCTTTGTGCGTCAGCCCTCTGGCTATTGATTAACTTCCCAAATTCAAGTACAAATTGTAATCACTATGATAAAAAAAAGTTTGTTATTAAAAACAAAACAAGAAACTTTTTCCTCATTTGGATGACCGCAAGCTTGCACGCCACCATGTGGATGCAGGCAGAGTCATATAATAACAGGGAGAGATAGTTGCATCTTAAAAGTACAGTGTTTACATTTAACAATATTTTAGCCTGTAGTTATTAGTTTTTGAATAGTTTTTCATTTCATTAATAATTAATTAGTGTGTTGACATATAGTGCAATTGTATTCCGTCTTGTGGACCTTTCCCAATCCCATCCTTCCTTTCTCACGCCAACTACACTACCTGTCAATATTGACTGTCCTATCATATATCATAATACAAGCAAAAAATCATATTTAAAAAAATGTTTTTCATTTTTAATGAAACATTTGCTAAAGTGAGAAAAATAAAGGTAAATAGTTAGTAGTATATATATATTACTTAAGGTTCACATTTAAAATTCCAAAAAGGAAAAAAAGTACATTAAAATAACCTGACAATGCATATATTTTACAGAAACAAAAGATGTTGAAAGTTGGACATTTAATTTTATAATAATAATAATAGTAATTATATATATATATATATATATATATATATATATATATATATATATATATATATACACACACACACACACACACACACACACACACACACACACACACACACACACACACACACACATATATATATATATATATATATATATATATATATATATATATATTTATTTATTTATTTATTTATTTATTTTTTTTTTTTTTTGAAGCAAAAAAATGTTTTTAGTCTTCTCAAGTTGCATCAGTCAAACCAACTAAAAATATTATGTTAAACTTTGTATAACTAAGGAACGGTAGTTGTAACCTGATACGCTTATTAAAATAAGTTCGAGTAATGCAGAGTTCAGACTGCATGATTTTATCCTCGATTTTGACTTGCCGTCAGGTTTTGAGAATTCGTTGACAAATGCCTGAAATCACAGGCAAATCTGTGCTCTTTCATGCGAGTGAATCACACAGTATGAACTATCAAAGACGCAATCTGAGAAAATCACTGATGTGTCGCCGGCACTCGTGTGAGATATTTGGCATGCTAAAAATCTGGAGCTGTCGGTGATTCAAAATCATGTCTTATGAAGTGTGTTCTGATTGAAAATAACATTGGTGATTACCTACAGCCATTGAGAGAGCAGCATTCACTAATGTGGGTATCTGCAGGCCAGCGGGAGGTTGGGGGAGAAGTTAAAAGCATTTATTTTGGGTCTATTTGGACCCAGGATATGGAGAAAAAACTAATGGAAATTTGGCAGGAGCACCCCTGTCTGTTTGACATGTCATCTGAGCAATAGGTACCACAATTAGGTCAAAATAAGTACATTTTCTACCCCACTAAAAGCTTCTTTCTCATTATGTAGTTCTAATGATTTACTAGATATAAAGATATACTACTTGACCTTGCGTTGTTTGTCACTTCTCGCATGTGTTTGGTTGTGAGACGTTTGTGGACCGAGACAAAGTTGTTGGTCATGCAGTGTGAACCAATCCATATTGCAGTGTAAACACAGCAGCGACGGAACACTAGCCCAAATCGTGCAGTGTGAAAACATCTGTGACGGGACTACTTTAAAAATCGTTCATTCTGAACTCTGCATAACATAAAGGCATTTGTTGACATCATTTTTTACAGTGTGTGTGGTCAATATACACTCGTGGCCACTTTATTAGGTACACCTTACTAGTACCGGGTCAGACCCCTTTTGCCTTCAAAACTGCCTTAATTCTTTGTGGCATAGATTCAACAAGGTACAGGAAATATTCCTCAGAGATTTTGTTCCATATTGACATGATAGCATCACGTAGTTGCTGCAGATTTGTCGGCTGCATATCCATGATCTGAATCTCCTGTTCCACCACATCCCAAAGGTGCTCTATTGGATTGAGATCTCGTAAGATCGTAAGAGGCTATTTTAGTACAATGAACTCATTGTCATGTTCAAGAATCCAGTCTGAGATATTTTCTCTTTTTCGGACGGAGATGGTTGTGCATGAAAATCCCAGTAGCTCAGCAGTTTCTGAAATACTCAGACCAGCCTTCTGGTACCAACAACCATGCCACATTCAAAGTCACTGAAATCACCTTTCTTTTCCATTCTGATACTCGGTTTGAACTGCAGGAGATTGTCTTGACCATGTCTACATGCCTAAATGCATTGAGTTGCTGCCATGTGATTGGCTGATGTGAAATTTGCATTAACGTGCAGTTGGACAGGTGTACCTAATAAAGTGGCCGGTAAGTGTATATAAACTACACAAAACAAAACATTTTTGCTGTTTGTTCAAACTACTTATTTAAAATGAGTTGAAAGCACAAATCTTAAGTTTTTTTTTTTTTTGGGGGGGGGGCTTAATTGTTTTATGTTCAGTCAACTTAAATTTGTGAAAATGATTACATTAACTTGAGGAAAATGTGTGGAACCCTGCTTATTTTAGTGTATTAACTGATTGAATTCACAGAAAAGGTAAATATATGTTATTATCAGCACATCAGATGATTTACATTGTAATATAAGATTTTTGTCATATCGCCCAGCCCTTGGTGGGCCACCTTGCTATGTTTTAATAAAGAATTAATGGCAGAGCTTATCAGGTCGTCGCTACACAGAACGTTTCCTCTCTAAACTCCTATGCACACTCTTTGGATTTACCGGGTTAGTCAGAGGGATTGTTTGTAGAGCTTTTACATTTTTTTAGCATCTGCTATTGTTTTATAACGAGTGCCCTGTGAGATAATATATGCATTTGTCAAGCGTTGTCACAAGTGTGAGATCCTGCTCGGAAATGTGTCCGTCTCCTTTTGGCCCTCGACCTCCCTCATATCTTTCCTAAGCATCCTCTAAAACGGAGACTCGTTTCTTGGAGATGAGAGCTGCTTTCCTTTCACACGCCACTTGAGTTTCCACTTGCGAGTGTGCATGGATGTGTATATTTGTCCAGATCGGTGCCAAGCAGTCAAAGCCCTTCCTTCCTTGTTCCTATCCTATCTGTGCTTTCCCACAATGCCCTGCCTTTAGCTCCTTTTCTAAAGGAAAAAATGTGTTTATTTATACACACTGGTCCATTAGAGAGATCATGTTTTGTATGTTTTATTCTTGAAGGTGTTTCTGGAACTTGGAGAAGTGAAGGGTCATTGTGTGATGGTTCTGTATGTCCAGTTGTTCACCTCAGGGGTGGGGTGACATCTTGTGATGTCCTGTATGCGCTGCTGCCGGACTCTATTTCTGTCACTTCATGTGAATATGATCAGTTTGTTGTTGTCACACTCTGAGGAAAGTCGGTCCATCAGCCCTTTGTGCGATTTCTGCTTCTCATTCTTTTCTTTCTTTTGAGTACAATAATTACCTCCAGCCCTGTCAGCTGCTATTGACTGCTAAATCTTTTTCTTTTCTTTTCTTTTCTTTTCTTTTCTTTTCTTTTCCTTTCTTTGTTTTTCTTTTCTTTTCTTTACTTTTCTTTTCTTGTCTTTGTTTTTCTTTTCCTTTCTTTTCCTTTCTTTTATTTTCTTTTCTTTTCAACGTTCTATGAGCTATTCAGCTCTTTCTTTCTTTCTTTCTTTCTTTCTTTCTTTCTTTCTTTCTTTCTTTCTTTCTTTCTTTCTTTCTTTCTTTCTTTCTTTCTTTCTTTCTCATTCATCTGTTCATTTATGGCCCGTTTCCACTGAGTGGTATGGTTTGGTACGGTTCAGTATGGGTCACTTTTATCAGGCTTGTGTTACCTCTGCCTAAAGGGTACCAATGGTACTCTTTTAGTGGGCGTGGTGTACGACAGAAAATCAACGTCATTCTCGCTCGAGGAAATGTCAAAGTAAAGCTGCATGGGTTGTTCACATATCATATGAGAAGCACTTTTTACAAAACAGATGCTTTATACACATAACTACTTGTGTATAAATGTTCATTACTAACCTTTCTATAAACATTATTTGAATATAACTGCAGATAAAAAATAGCCTACTGTAACGTCTGCAATTATAAATTACAATTAACGTTATAAGTGCAACATATATGAACACATACAGACCCATACAGTCTCCGATATGTTACCAATTACAGAAAAACTACACACACGTACATTTAGTCCTTATTTGGGTTCAAAAACAACATGCAACACACAGTACAGCCCAGTCAGTTCAAATCTCTCATCTGTATCTTTAATCTTCACCACCACATGTAACCTCTTGTTGGAAAGTAATTCCATCATTCTGAGTTCATAATAGTCCAAAAGGCGATGATAATAGTTAAACATGGCAGTTTGTTCATGTTTTAGGTTGCTGAAAGAATCATTTGCTCTTTTGTTTTTTTCTAGCTTCTCCTTTGTTTTTTCATGCTTTACTCTGGCGTTTGTTTCTGAAAGGATCAGATGTCAGAAGCGCTTCAATAATCACATGCACATTATTATCATTTACTCAAGAAGTTCGTTATTGCAAATATAGACAAGCGCACGCGAGGCCTCTGGAGAAAGTGAAACCGCTCGCGCTTTTAGACAGCCCCGTAAACAACAACAGGACATGGAAGATTCTGTTCTTCTTTGTTTTTTTGGCGCTGTTAATCAAGACGGCAATGAGGTTTGTTTGAGCTCGGGTTGACCAAGGCTCGTTATTATATGTATATATTATTACAGTGTAATAATTACGGTCTTGGCTGTGTGTTTAAAAGTGGCACTTTCTTTGTTTTCATTCTCCTGGCTTGTGCATGTGCTAGTGACGCTTCTCTGTAAACCAATAGCGTTCAGTTGCGCGCCAAGTTGCGCCTTTTGGCACCCTTTTGCTGTGCTAGGTACCCAGAAATGGCCCATTTCCACTGAGAGGTACAGTATGGTACGGCATGGGTCGGTACGGGTCACCTTTATCAAGCTTGCATTTCCACTGCAAAAAGGGGTACCCTTTTGGTGGGTGTGGTGTTCGACAGAAAGTTTCAGACAACGCCATTTTTACTCGAGAAAAAGTCACAGTAAAGTCGTTCACATATCATACGAGAAGCACTTTTCACAAACAGGATGCTTTATACACATAAATACTTGTGTATAAATGTTAGTTACTAACCTTTCTATGAGCATGATTTGATTATAACTGCAGATCAATGATCAATGAGTGTGAAATAGCTTACTGTAACGTCTGCATTTATATAAAATAAATAAATAAATAAATGCAACGTATATCAACACATATGGACCCTTACAGACTCCGATATGTTAACAATTACAGAAAAACTATATTTAGTCCTTATTTGAGTCAAAAACAACACTAAATATAGCCCACAGTTAGTGCAAACCTCTCATCTTTGTCTTAAATCTTCAGCAGTACATGTAAGCTCTTGTTAGAAAGTAATTCCGTCATTCCAAGATATAAAAATATACCAAAAGGTGATGATAATATTTAAACATGGCAGTTTGTTCATGTTTTAGGTTGCAGAAGCATCATTTGCTGATGTTTTTTCACGCTTCACTCTCGTGCTTATCCACTTCTGAAAGGATCGGATATCAGAGCACTTCAATGATCACTGATTATTGATTATCACAATGGTTATTAATATGGGCTCAAAAAGTTTCATTCAAATATAGACGTGCGGTGAGCTCTCTGAAGAAAGTGATACAGCTTGCACTTTTAGACGGGCTCGTAAAACAACAACCGTACACAGCAGATTTTGTTCTTCTTGGCTTTGTGGCTGTTCATCAAGATGACGACAAGGTTTGTTTGAGCTTGGGTCGACCATGGCTTGTTATTATATGTATATATTATTACAGTGTAATGTCTCGGCTGGGTTTTTAAAAATGGCGGTTTGGTGTTTTCATTCTCCTCACTTGTGCACACGCTAGTGATGCTTCTCTGTAAACTAATATCAATCAGCTGCATGTCTATCTCCACCTTTTGGTACATTTTTGCTGTGCTAGGTACCCTTTGGAAAGGGTACCCAAAAAGTGGTACAGTACGGTTCGCTTTTTGGTACCTTTTAACAGTGGAAACGGCCATAAAAGCCTACCGTACCTTACCGTACCACTTAGTGGATATGGGCCATGTGTCTTTCTATGAGCTTTTTAGCTTCTTTCTTTCTTTCTTTCTTTCTTTCTTTCTTTCTTTCTTTCTTTCTTTCTTTCTTTCTTTCTTTTCTTTCTTTCTTTCTTTCTTTCTTTCTTTCTTTCTTTCTTTCTTTCTTTCTTTCTTTCTTTCTTTCTTTCTTTCTTTCTTTCTTTCTTTCTTTTACTTGTTTTTTAACTAATATCCACTAGAATGCAGAGCATATGTATTTTACTTTTCAATTATTTTCAAAATGTTACTGCACAAATTTAATAGCTGCATGTGTAGACAAAAGCATATATTTATGTACATAGACTATTTTTGGTCATTGAATGACACTACAGTATGTGTTAGACTATGCATTTCCCTTTGATTTGATTGCCAGCTACAGTATAACAGACCTTGGCACAAAGGTCTGGCAAGGTTTAGTTCTTTTGAACATGCAGCTGGAACAGCTTCGTCGTCTAGACTAGGGGTCACAAGATTGTTTTGGACGTCTTGGAATTGTTTGCAAACATGGTCTTCCTTCTTTTCTGTGCTTTTGCCCTTGAGTGAGTCTAAAACAGCCAAAAAGAATTGGAAAACAGGACGTGGCTGTAGCTTTGAGGTTTTGAACCCAAGATAGTCTGCTGTGATGATTTTAATCAGCCAAATGTCAGTTGTTGAGTTTTGTTCTCTATTTTTTGGCCATGATATTCTGTCTGTCTATCTCTGTCTGTCAGTTTGTTGATTTTACATCAAACTCTTAACTTGCTGCATATGTATAGTTAATAACATAGTTATGTTTAGGTATCAGGTAGGATTTGGATTGTAGGATAAGATCAGGTACGATATGTACTTTTATAAGTACTAATAAACAGCCAGTGACTAAAAAGGGATAGTTCCCCCAAAAATTTTAATTTACTCCCCCTCAAGTGTTTTTAAACGTCCAAATCACTTTTTCTGTCTAACACAAAAGTTATTTTGAAAAATGTTAGAAATCTGTAACCATTGACATTAATATAAGGAAAAACAAATAGTTTTGAAGCAAAAATATTAATAATATTAATTAATAATAATTATAATATTATAATGATTATTATAATTAATAATAATAATTTAAAATAGGCAGCTTATAAGCAATAATTAATAGAGTAAGTGAGAATTAAGTGAGAATTGGTACCTAGACATTAATTGGTGCTTTAAAGTGTTACTGTCTACTCATATGGATGTGACCTGTGCTAAGATAAAAAGATGTTGTGCTTAAAATGCTTCCCAAGGCTGCATTTTTTGATTACAAACACAACATAGTTGCTTTTTTAGACAATTCAGTGAATTTTACGTAATTTATAGCTTTTATTTTGGAACTTCATGGAAACAGACCAAAAGATAAAGCATTCATAACAAACAAGTAAGTCTGTCATCAGTGCACAAACAGTTTCACATTATGTAACACTTAAGTGATTAAAAACAGTAAAACTAATATCAGTAAACCTAATATCATAAAGTATAAAGGAAGAGTTCAAACTTCAAATCTTGATCAGATGAACCATATTCGAAATCAATTAGCTAATTAACATTAAATTAATTATACGTTAACTAGAGCTGGGCAAATATGACATTTTTAAAATCGTAATTAATCACATGATTTTCTGAGATTAATCGATTCTTATACTCAAAAGTCAACAATGAATTCAAAAGTAGTGTATCATGAACTTTTGCTGGCAGCTAGCTCTCTGCAACTCTCACATGGTAACCCACTGAAGCTAAGCAGGGCTGTGCCTGGTCAGTACCTGGATGGGAGACCACATGGGAAAGCTAGGTTGCAGCAGGCAGTGGTGTTAGTGAGACCAGCAGGGGGCACTCAACCTGCGGTCTCTGTGGGCCCTAAAGCGCCAGTATATTGATGTGGACTCTATACTGCTCAGTGACCCCTTTCTTTCGGATGAGACGTTAAACCGAGGTTCCGACTTTCTGTAGTCATTAAAAATCCCAGGATGTCCTTCAAAAAAGTGTAGGGGTTTAATCCTGGTATCATGGTCAAATTTGCCCACTCCTCTCCACCAATCAGCTGATGTGTGGTGTACGGTCTGGTGCAATATGGCTGGCATCGCGTCTTCCAGGTGGATGCTGCACACTGGTGTTGGAAGATCCCCCCAAAAATGTGTAAAGTGCTTTGCGTGTTCAGAAAAGCTCTATATAATATAGCCCTAGTAATATCATGTAACATGCTGATTTCTGTTTACAAATTACTGCACTTTTCATCATCAATTTTGCAATTGAATTTTGATCTACTAACACATTCTTGTGAAGTTTGTTTATAAACTGATTTTAAGAGGATCGCATGTTTATGATTGTCCACGGCTGGTCCCACATTAGCTTATGATTGATTCACCAATCAGATAATTCCTAACACTATAAATAACCAGAGTTTCTTATCTCAGTATCTTTGTCTTGAAGAATCTGCCCACCCACCCCTACTCCCCCTGCTTTCTAGATGGGCAACACTGCAATCTGGTGATAAGCACTGTTACCTTACAGCAAGAATGTTACTGGTTAAAGTCCCTTCTAAACCAATCGACATTTCTGTGTGGAGTTTGCTTGTTCTCCCCGTGCTTGCATGGGTTTTCCTTGGGTTCTCCGGTTTCCTCCCACAGTCCAAGAAACACGCAACCTAAGTAAATTGAACATACCAAATTGGCATAATAGCCAAGCTCTTATCAAGTCGTATATCTCTCCTTAGCCATCCCTTTATCTGTCATTAGCCAGAAATAAGTCGGGGGAGTTCATCGAGATCTACCTGAGCTCAAACTCCCCTCTCACCTTGCTAACGGGAGGGAGCCCAGGGCTCGAGGATCTTCTAAGCTCAGGGCTCTCTCCCGAGACAGCATGCCAAACAAGCTTTATTATCAACCGTCAGCTAAGTGTGAACTCTTAAATATTCTTTTATGAAACGTATTCTAACACCACCCAGTCTTTGTCTTTGTTTGTACTTTGCTTCCAGTGGATCTGTTTTTTACAGTCAATCATGTTGTTTTAAAAAGTATTTGAAAGTCACACTTTCAGTAAGCATGGCAGCAGATGGTTGGCAATGCTCTTTGGGTATTGTTATGGATATGATATTACTGCTAAAGCATGCTGTAGATGGGTTAAGCACACATATTATTTCTTAATGATCTCATGGGGACTGTCTGACCCTTAGTGACTGGCGGGCATCAAACTGAAATGCCCATTCATTGGCAGGCATTGCATGGGCACAGTGGTGCATTGCTCAATGCAGTCACTGCTCTTTTGCCGAGCGTGGGAATGGAATAAATGCAGCTGCTGGGTTTGTGATGCAGACAGTGTGTTAGTGTGATTATAATCAGGTGCTTGAGATCTCTGTCAATATGCGTCACAAAGATGGAATCTTTTGTAATTTCTTGTGCATGCTCCACAGAGCTCTTTCTGTATGTGCGTCTATCTAAGAGTCTTTGTATTTAAAATGGCACTGCCCTCGGACCAGACAAGATTATACCGTGCCTGCATCTGCAACTGAAATCATATGCAAATAATTAAATACACAGCCGATTAAATCTATGAGGTCTTGGACAGGTGAGAGCATGATAAATAGTACTTTGCAGAAGTGATTCCTAAAAGCATTTGGACACTTGTCACTTGTTCATGTACATTATTTAAGTTATGTTATTTAATATACTTCACTGTTCTGGTCGTGTTCTAAATTAGCAAAGTTAAAACACTAATTTAATTCTCTGGACTGATTTTTGCTTTTGTTCCAAATTTAAAATAATAATATTGTCATTTAAAGCAAACGCTTTGTTTTAGTTTCAGAAGGATCAGTAGGAAATCAGTATTATCTGATCAGTGTTATTCTGACCAACTGACTCTGGGGAGAGAAAAAAAAAAAGTAATTTGAACAAAATGTTTTCAGACATTTAAAAGCCATGTAATAAAAACGTGAATATACCTTGGCATAGCTGAATATTAAGAGTTTAGTATCTGGAAATGACTTATTATGAGCCTCAAACACCATTGTTCCCTCTTTCTTATGTAAATCCCAGTGAATATCAGGCCAATCGGAACAAAACACTGACTGTTATGTTGCACATGAGACTATTAATATGCATGCCCTGGCTGCAATTGATTGGCCACAATGTTTCCTAGTGAGATTACAACAAACATTATTTTACCCTTATTTGAAGTGCATCTAAGCTTAAATTAAACATTGTATGCACGTGTGACTCTTATTTAAAAAATAAATAAATAAATAAATAAAAAAAAACAGGAAAGGCAGGAAGAGTAAAGGAGCTTTCTGTAAAACAAGCTGCCTAATGTCTCATCTATTTACAGCTAAAATGTGGGATATATGGATTGTAAATTTAATCACCCCAAAAAGCATAAGGTCAGTTTTAAATATTTTGCTAGTTTAAAGTGTATATTGGGATTTTTTTTATTTATTTATTTATTTATTTTTATTTATATATATATATATATATATATATATATATATATATATATATATATATATATATATATATATATATATATATATATATATATATATATATATATATATATATATTGTGAATGTTTGTAATGAGGCAACAAACACATGTAATGTTTAATGCATTTTTATGCATCGTGTCATATCATTCATCTCTTACTGTGATTTTTCTGGAGTTAAACCGCGCCAACAAACTTTATAACCTTAAAACACATAACTCAGGAGTAGGGTTAGGTACCTATGTATCCGCTAAGCACTGGACCGAATCAGGATATGCATTTCGGTGCTTAATTTTGGTGCCACTGGTACTGCCACAAGGACGTAAGAAGCATCAAAGGGTGCATCAAAGGCACACATAAGTACGCGTTGTGTCACACCATCTCTAAACATTTAATTCCAAGCAACTTTGAGGGATACGGACACCGTTGTCGATGTTAAGCGTTTGTTCTCGTTGCTTAGATAAAGAGGGCAAAGCACAAGTATGGCGACTCCCTTCATCAACACACATGATCATATTCATCTAATTTGCTTAAACTAAGCAATCTAAAGTATGGCCATATTTTACAAGCAAGGATTCTGACACAGCAACGTGCAGCAGATGCTTTACAAAAGTTGCGTGTAAGGGGGAAACACGTCAAACTTAACGATTTTTGATTACCTTAAAGGACCACAGACACCCTCGTCATGATATGCGGAGGCTTTTTCTTTCCATTCGGTGTGCAGTATCAAATTCAATTAAAACAACACTCTTCCACCAGTCCTTGCATTGTATTCTCATTCAATACATCAGTTTGTCACAGCAGTCAACTCCAGTTAAAGTCAAAAAATTAAATTGAGTCACCCGAAATTACATGAAACTCGGGAGGAAAGGTTGGATAGTGTGGTGGCTCAATGAAGTTAATCAATTTATGTGCTCTAACATGTAAAACGAAAAAATCATGAAATAAATATTCAAAAAGCAATTTATGTAAACGCCTGAATTATATTACTGTTTTATTCAGATTAAGGCAAACCATTAGATTACTGATGTCCATGTAAACGTAGTCACAAGCGCCAACCATAGAAAAAAAGTTCACAGATTTTTTTGATAGCCTTTCCACAGGTTAGTTAATGGTAGTTAATTAGGTATGCTAATGTAATGTTAATTGCATAATGCAAATCATGCATTCATGCTAACAAACAAATTATCAAAATACATGTAAATGTATTTATTCAATTCAAATATATAAAATATCAATCGATGTATACTTTTAAACTTGAATTATATTGTTCAATTAAAATGATTAAAATATATATACATTTTTTGTCAAATAAGCTTTGTGGCTGAAAAGTATCGGTTTTGGCACCAGTACCATTTTAAAAGTATTGATTTAGCACTGGTATCGAAATAACCCCAAACCATACCCAACCTTACTCAGGAGCAGTAATGGAGCAGACTTGGTTGCCAAATATGTAATATTGACTTTAATGCCAAAATATAGTTAGATATAAAATTTAAATATCATATACATACAATAATAAGTGATCGCATTCAATTTGATCATATTTTAGTTGATTAAATCATCTTACTGACAAATAGGTAAAACTTTGTGATTAGAACCATAGTGGAAAGCATAAACGTGCAAATACATTTTTGATCTTTCACAATTAATATATTTTTTTAACATCCTATCAAATGGTTGAGTACTCTTGACTAGTTTTTGAGTAAACTCTTGTTCATTCATTCATTCATTTTCTTGTCGGCTTTGTCCCTTGCGGGGTCGCCACAGCGGAATGAACCGCCAACTTATCCAGCACAATTTTACGCAGCGGATGCCCTTCCAGCCGGAACTTCCACACACACATTCACACTCATACACTATGGACAATTTAGCTTACCCAATTCGCCTGTACTGCATGTCTTTGAACTGTGGGGGAAACCGGAGCACCCGGAGGAAACCCACGCAAACGCAGGGAGAACATGCAAACTCCACACAGAAACGCCAACTGACCCAGCCCAGCCGAGGTTCGAACCTGCGACCCAGCGACGTTCTTGCTGTGAGGCAACAGCACTACCTACTGCGCCACTGCGTTGCCCAGTAAACTCTTGTTACATAGAATAATATTTTACTGAGTGTTTAGTGTACGTATATCATGAAAAAAGTCTTTTTTTTTTTTTTTTTTTTACATTTGCCATAGCTAAACTGGTTGAGCAAAGCACTGACAGTCATCAGGTAATAAATTGCATTCCAATGGAAAGCATGAACAGACATTAAATGTGTACTTTGAATGCCCTAGTAGGCTGCTTTTGAAAGAGTAGCAAATCCACCAAACGCATAAATGTATGTTTTTCAGAATGACATGCATTGATATATTACCCCACAGTAAGACCAAATCCATGCATTAAGCCAATAAATGGGGTCAGTTTTGATTGCATGTCAACCTAAAGCTTGTGCGTGTTTATTTAAAACGACAAGAGCGCACAGGTTTGCCACAGTGGGATTAATTAGGATTCACTAGATTTTCCTATTTGCTTTTTCTTTATTTATGCACGTCAGCTTCCCCCTTGTGCACGTACAAACACTAATATGGCATTCTGTGCACGAGTAATCCATCTCTGTAGTAACTGGAGTTTGAAGCGCTGAACCTGCCATGACCTTTGCTGGATTCTGCGAGCGAGTGATTAATGGCGGTGAGCCAGAGCGTGGAGCCACAGGGGGTGCGTGTCTGTGAGTTTGTGTACAGTGCGTAACGACACCAGGCCCTGAAGACACTCATAAAAGTCAGACCCAGAAAAGTGACAAGTGATTGAGTGCTAGCAACATACACAAAACCAACACAGACACATCTGTGCGTGAGCGAAGGTGACACCTAATGTGTTTGTTGAACTAGTCATCTTTGTTTTCAGTCCGTCTGGATTTATTTGAAAGATATACATAGCAACAGATCAAAACAATAACGCTGCACACATGCTGTATTTCTGGTCTTATATTTACGTGTAGGTATACATGAGCATGCAGAAAGAGAGAACAGAATGTTCAGAATGTTGGCTTTGGTTTTTATTTGAGAATGATGATGTCATTTGGCCCGATTTGTACTGTCACAGTAGCCTGGCACTCTGTTTTTTTTTTTTTTTTTTTTTGCACCTGTTTATCTACAGAACCAAACAATATTTGCTTTAATGAAGGATAGAAAAATTGCCAGCATTCAAAAATTATTATTATGTTAATATTGTGAGTAAATAAATTGTAATTAACTTAATTTTTGTAATTATGCATTTTCTGTAGTTCATTTATTTAATAATTTAAATTACTGCATCCCATTCATCACAAATACTGCAGAAGACCTATTGGAACCTGCATGAACCCAAGATTCTCATAGAAATCAGTCAAGTTTGGTGAAGAAAAATCATGGTTTAGGGTTACATTCAGTAGGGGGCCTTGCGGGAGATCTGCAGCAACAGCCTGTGGTATAAAGATATTTGTGCTGCCCATTACATTACAAACCACAGGAGAGGGCAAATTGGTTAGCAGGATCTCACTCCTCCTCATAAGGTTAAGGTGCTCCAGGATTTGCCAGCCCAGTCACCAGACATGAACATTATTGAGTATGTCTGGGGTAAGATGGAGGAGGAATTGAAGATGAACCCAAAGAATCTTGATGAACTCTGGGAGTCCTGCAAGAGCGCTTTCTTTGCCATTCCAGATGACTTTATTAATAAGTTATTTGAGTCATTGCAGAGATGTATGGATGCAGTCCTCCAAGCTCATGGGAGTCATACACAATATTAATTTATTTTCCACTGCACCATGACTTTCCCTGAAGATTTTCCTCGGGAGTTTTATAAGGCTCAGTCAATGAGTAAAATAAGTTAATAACTCAACAATGCATTAACTTTTTGTTCTACAGTATAAACTGTACAGACACGCACCCCAAACGTTCCTACAAATATTAGGTTTATAAAACACACACACAGCAGCTTCTGAATTAACGTTTTCGTTTTGGGTGTGTCTAATTTACATTGTAGATTCAAACTTCTTAACAGCCATTCAAATACATCTCGTGAGTTCTCGTAAGTACCGCAAAGTAATGTATGAATTCCTTGTTCTGGTAAAGTTTTTCATAACATGTTCCATAATAATGTTTGGGGTGAGGCTGATTAGATGCATTTGACCCTTAAAACTGCAAAACACTCTTATCAATTGTGTTTTTAAGTACTTCAGGAAGTGGTCATAATAGACAAGTGCAAAGCAATTCAGACTCCAATTTAACCTGTTTTGGATTGACTAATTTCCTAAGGGCCTTTTAAGAGTAACTTGGTGCATTGATTTAAATATAGTATTGATTACATTGTTATCCCAATAGGTGACAATAAATACACTGTTAACAATTTCCTGTATAATCTACAGTAACTTTAAATCAATACTGTATTTACATTTACGGTGCCATTTATCTAGCTTCTTATGTTTTTACAATATTGAATATCTTTAATGTAAAATATACAGTAAGTTTCACAATGCAACTTTAATATACAGTAGCATACTGCTAAACTGTCCTACAGTAAAATACAGTTCTTATTACAGTTAAATACTGTGTAATTTACAAAAAATTGTTAACAGTGTATACTGGGTTGTATTAATCTTCGTTCTGTCTGTGTTGCTCTGACAATAACACTTTAAAAACACTAGTAGGCAGTGTGGTTTCTGTGTTCCGCAGTGTCATGTTAAAATGTGCAATGCTGCTGTAGAAGTAGCACAAACTCTCACTCATTTATGAAAGAGGCAGGAACCAGTGTATGTTCAACAACTTTAATGAAAAAAATAAACACAAAAATAAAAATATAAATTCAGAGCTCCTCCGCGGGACTTGCTACCACGGCTCTCAGCTCCACACACTCATTACCGCCACCAAGCTGACCAATCACAGATCTACTTCTGTGTCATCTCAATGTGTAGTTACTAGGGGTGCAAGAATGCAGACTTCTCATGGTTTGGTTTTCAGGTCACTGTTTTAATACGGTTTTGTGTGTGTGTATTTATATATATAAGGTAAAATGTATATGTATATATATGTATATATATTATAATTATATATATATATATATATATATATATATATATATATGTATGTATATGTATGTATAAATGTATAAATGTAGTATGTAATGTATGTAATGTATATATATATATAAATGTATGTATGTAGTATGTATGATAGTATATATATATATATATATATATATATATATATAATATATATATATATATATATATATATATATATATATATATATATGTGTGTGTCTATATCTATATCTCTATCGTCACCTTAGAATTATAAGGTTCTATCTGACATTTTTGTCAAAATTGAGTTATTGACATATTCTTATTAATTGACAACTTATTTGCATAATGGGAAGTTGTTTACATTTTAAGACTTTTTATTTAAAAAACAAATGTTACACACACACTGTTTGCTATAGAATGCAAAAACTTTAAAGCTCAATATCTCAAAATCATTCAGAATGCAGATAGAACCTTATAATTCCAATGTGACATATATTATATATATATATATAATTATTTTTTTAATTATTATTATTTATTTATTTATTTATTTTTTTACACATTACATGTGTTTGTTTAGCTATCAATTCTGAATTTTGGGTGAATCATTGCTTTTATTCATGCAACTCTTTATTACATTAGACCCATGTCTGGGTTTTTCAACTCCATGTTTTTCTAAAGTTTATTTCAAATCCTGATGATACTCACCTACTTGTAATTTTTTACTAGTCTGAAGGCTTTGTTTGGTTTGTTCAGGTGTGTTTGATTAGAGTTGGAGTTTAGCTTTTGAAGGCCACAGCTGAACCCTGACTAGAATAATAAAGCTGAGCTTTGCTTAGGCATGAACATTCATCAGCTTTCAAAAAATTGTTATTAGTTAAGCTGCGGTCACACTGCACTTTTCGCCCCATAGACTTTCATTCATACACTTGCGAATGTGACAGACTGGAAATGCAAGCTTAAGTTTCGCAGTTCGCTGCATTGCAAAGTTCAAGCTTGGTAAACTCCAGCCTGCAAAATCGCATTACATGACTGCGTGAGACCAATCAAAAATCAAAACATGACGTCTCTGGGGTGCATTTCCTAAACAACGACATAACTCATGGCTAAACTATCATAGTACGATGCATTGTTTGGGAAAAGAACAATGTAGAGACGAGTGTTTCCCAAAACCATAGTTTGTCTGTCGCAGGTCCATCATTTGAACCACGTTAGTTATAACGTAAAACATCCATAATTACACTCTTAACGGGCTGGAGTAACAACTTCTTTAAAGAAAACCCCCACATTTTTTGTGTGCAAATTATATTGTTTTACACACACACGCATTTAAAAAAAATCCAATATTAGTTTTGCTAAAAACATGCACTCGTTTTCTATATTGATTGAAATATTTGTAAACTGCACATATAGGACCTATATATGATTACTTTACAAATATTATTGAGAATGTGCCATATAAAATAACTAAGCTAACACGTATTCTAATCCCATATATAAATCATTAATGGTTGCAGGCCTAATTTACAGTATAGGCTATTTATTAGGAAATGATAAAAATCCTACATAATAATAATAATAATAATAATAATATTTATTATTATTATTATTATTATTATTATTATTATTATTATTATTATTATTAAGTAGGATATTGTTTATTTATTTTATTTTTTGAAAAGTCTACTTTACAATTTGACACATTTAAACCACTGCCAAAATGTTCTAACCAACAGGCCCATGTCATATACAGATACATTTCTTAACAAATAACCTACTATAAATTAAAACAATTAATTTGTCCTATATATTTTTGTTTTTACAAGCCTTGGAGACGAAACGTCAATTCCGCTTTTAAATAATAGGTCACCTATAGCTTTCGTCATGAGCCATGGCTGTGTTCAAAATGGCATAAATGTTTTCATAGTGCACTACGAAGGGAACTCAAATGTCAATGTGAAGATCGCTAAAACTGAACTTTAAAATACTTTGAAAGAAAATTACACCTAAGAGAGATGACTAACATTTTTTTAATCATTACAAATTTAAATGTTAGCAAAACTCTATAACTATTTTATAATTCTTTTATTTATTACTAACTCTATTTAACTATTTTATAGCTAAACTAATATTATAAAAGGCTGTTATGCAGACATTTACTATAAGTTGTATGTTTTTTTTTGTTATGCTGAAAAAAAATTGCATGTATACAACTAGTGTCTTCTTGATTTGACACATTATTACATACCTACTTAGAATTTGTTTCTTGATGGGGCTAGTATTTTTTTTTTCTGCTGGCCCATTAAATAAATCCTTGGTGTTTAGTCTGAAATTTAATTCTTGATGGTCCTAAAGTCTTAAAAAGTCTTAAATTTGACCTGGTGAAACCTGCAGAAACCCTGTTTAAAGGTGACCTGACAATTGTCGATCTTCCATAGCATGTTGCATCACAGTGTGGTCTGCAGTCTATGAATTTTCAAATTTATTAGATTGTCAAATCATTTTGTTTTTCCTCTCAGACCAAACGGACTCTTTCTGAAATAATAAAACCATAAATTAGATAGATATCAGATATTACATTAAATTTCATTGTTTGTCTTCTCACAAGACCACATCTAAGTTATAAAAGAAACCTTTGTCAGCAGTGTCCTCACTTTCTCTTTAAACTGTGATTCAGACAAGCTTAGATGTCCTTTTGCTTTGAAGATAGGCTGACATTTGTTAACTTATAACTCCACTCAACTGCTCGGAGCAGCATGGGACAACACTTTTTATTTATTTTTTATTTTTATTTCAGTCTGTCTTGTCCTCGGGATGTTGCCATCAGCTGACCTGACTTTGCACGCATGTTTTGCCTAAAGTCATATTTCTCTGTGTCATCTTTTTTTATTTATTATTATTTTCTCATTGTGAGTGCGTGAAAAGAGAGTGTACGATACTAAATAATAAAGAATCCTCTGCAAATCTAATCTCTGTGATATTAACTAACATAAACTGTACTAACACCGTAGAAGATGGTATCAGGGTTATATTTTAGGTGTCTGGTTTTGTAACTACTAACTGCATTCAAGGTGACAATGACGTCTAAGACATTTGTTAAACACAATTCACCTTGTGACTTTTAACATATAAATACAGTACATAGGTGTGCTATGGTTTCTATATGAGCACACTACATCACCTGCATGTTTCTAATTTTTACTTAACACTCATAGTCTTAAAATTTGAGGCATGATTAAGTATTTAAGGTATCACTGAAGCAAAAAAGTAAGTAGCAAAAAGGTCACACAGCTCAATTCACATGTATTTATGTAGCATTTTTAACAATAACGAATGTCACTAAGCAGCTTTACTGGGTGTGATGCCTAAAATCCCAGTGAGTCAGCACAAAGTAACAGCCATAGATAATCTGAGAAATCAACTGTTTGTGAACGTGGCATTGTTGGACCATGGGAAATGCAAAATTAATTAAAATCTATTTATTTTATATAGTTACTTGGGAAAAAAGTAAAATGTATATTGTGTTTGCAGAAATGTATATATACAGGATAGGACTAGTCTCTCACAATGCATTAGTCTTCATTCATCTTCAGTTTTTTCCACAGTTTAGTGTGTAGTGGGTTTATTAGCTGTAACTTTGCCACCAATTATTTTCTAGAGATTTTCAATCAGGTTTAGGTCAGGACTCTGGGCTGGCCATTTCATTATGTCAGTGTTTTTAGATTAAAGGTTGATTTACATCTGCGGCAAGCGCATGCATATGGTCCAGCGCAGCCTTCACGTAGTCGCATAGCCTTCGCCGTGGCTCATGCCGACACTGACATGCACCTTTCAAAAAATGACTCGTAGTGCATGCTCTGTGAATGGTCGGTTTGGTAAGGGTGACAAGCATAAACGGTGCTGAGTTTTAGCTACTTATGGTGTTTAGAATAAACAAAACACCTGTGAAGAAACTCGACACTGGGACATAAAAACTTACTGCCTGCTAGCATTTTGGAACTGTTATTGCAGAGCAACACAAACAGCACACAGAAGTATAAATGCATGACTATGCGCAAAGCAATGTGCTATAGGTCACGCAGATCAACCTTATAAATTAAAAGTATGAATCAA
Organism: Danio kyathit; assembly: GCA_903798195.1. Lineage (NCBI taxonomy): Eukaryota > Metazoa > Chordata > Actinopteri > Cypriniformes > Danionidae > Danio > Danio kyathit. The sequence continues at coordinate 27,004,473 of LR812537.1, read as the reverse complement.
CCTTACGGAACTGCTTTACCCATTTTGCTGTGTGACGGGGGCTTAGTTTATTGTATGAAAACTGCTGGCTGATTGGGCGATAAGCACAGGAAAGCAACCGCATGTTCTCTAAGGGACTTCTGATAAAAATACCCATATATTTTGCATTTGCTTGCCATTTAGATCTAAATAAGGCCCAACGCCTGCTGCAAAAACATCCCCCATAGACTTTTGATTATTTCTGCTAATAAGAGCTTTGGTCACTGCAGAGTGAACCTTCAGTCCAACATTTTTAAAGGCTGAGAAAACTGTATGCTAAAAACAGATTCTTTCCCTTCTCACCTGATGCTGAAAACTGGAAGATTAGGCTAGTTCTATAGGATTTGTTATGTAATTAAGTAAATTACTACCACATTAACACCAATAACTTTTTTTTTAAATACCTAATATAAGTTTAAGTAGAGTGCACTGGAATATATATACCATGTAAATAATTAAATATGCTTTAAACCGCCCTTTTACTCATCTTTGACTATCATGACTTTAGTTAGGACAGAGCAATAACAACCTCAAATTTTTGACATTTTTTGTTCTCTAGTTTTGATCTCTACTGTATTTTTAGTACATTTAAGACATTTGTTTTAATACAGGGAAACCAGGTGCATTTCTACTTCAGCATTAGTTTAATTTTTACCACTGATGATGTATACAGTTAGTACCAGCGCAAGCTTAACTGGTGCTCTAGGCAAACGATGATCGTGCCGCCCTCGCGGTGTTCATGCCGCCCTTTTGTGGGGGTTGGGGGTGTATGGGTGATGCCGCAGATGAAAGTGAAGAGACGGGGATGGGGGGTTGGGGTGGTGTTCCATGCCACCCCTTGCAAGATACCACCATAAATCCGCCACTATATACAGTACAGCTTATCATAGATCACATAGACTTTCAAATGGGGTTGTGTGTTTGACTGTGTACTTATTTACTCATGGCCAAAGTATAGTATCTAATATACAATGGTTTTGAATCATCTATGGGATTTTATATATATATATATATATATATATATATATATATATATATATATATATATATATATATATATATATATATATATATATATATATATATATATCTTTTTGTATTGTCAAGTTAGCAAGGTAAACAATGTTTGGCTGTAACTAGTTAACCTGTCTGTTATATTGAGGAGTTTGATTTGTGAAGAGAAAGAGACTTTGTGAGCATGGCATTACATCTCCTGTCTGGTTTAGATTGGCATTGTGTTTCCTGTCTCATATTAGAATGATACATGCAGAATTTGAACATAGTTTGGAGCCTTCACATTGACAATCCATATATTTGTTTACCTGTCTCCTGAGTCATGCTGTGTGTGAGAACCGCTTTGTATTCTTAGTTCACACAGTCAAACGTACTCAAATGCCCCATTTAGCAGAAACTTTGCCAAAAATCTCCTCCCAAGTGACCCATTAAATGTTCTGCTGTGAAATAAAACACCGTCAAAGTGGAGTTGAATATGTCTGTGCGTGTGGATCCTGTCTCCACCCTAGTGTACACTCAACACCAGTTTGATTCAGTTTGTGTGCCAGAGCTTTAGGATACACTACACTGCAACACACACACACACACACACACACACACACACACACACACACACACACACACACACACACACACACACACACACACGCACAGTCAGCTGACTGCATCACAACCCCCTGAGAGATTACTAAAAACATCAGCATGAGAAAATAATCCTCTCCTCAAACTACCCTCGTCCCTCTTGATTTCTAATTCTTCTTGAGTGCTATCTTTATTCAGTTAATTGGAAAATTACATTTTAGGAGAAACAATGTACCGACTCAGCAATGTTTGTGGAGTTAGATGGACACCGAGAAGAATAGGATAAAACGTTTCAGCCTTTTTTTTCCAGTCTTCAGCCAAAGTCCCTTTCAAGGAAACTCTGGGCAGATTTGTAACTTCTCCATCCAGATTTTTCCGCCTCCAAAACCAAGTCCTTTTTGTTAGATTGCACAAATTCTGAAAACTTAAAATCTGCTACTCACATTCGAAATATTTCAAACCAGCGTCAAACAGTTTTGCTGTTGGGGATGTTTTCATCCACTCGGAGGTCATTTAAGGTCTTATTTGGTCACAGCTTTCTCTGTTTTATCAAATGGAATGTTTTTTTGGTGACCAATCCTGACCAATATTTTGACACATATTCTGGGCAAATGTTTTGAAAATTTCCAATACTCCACAATACACTGTGGGCAAATTTATTACCCTTCCATTATGTTGGTGGCTGTTTTTGCTCCATTGTCTTCCATTATAATGACATTTTTTGTTTGCAAAGCCATGACACCATATAATCATGCAATCTTGATTGTTGCTGGTTTTCCCAGTTGGGAAGAGGTCAAATTTCTCATTTTTACTGTTGATCATCAGTTACAGGGCAAAAAAAAACGTAGTTTCTGACTTTTATATGGAGTGTGTTTGTGTGTGTGTGAGAGAGAGACCTTTGCACACTTACCTGGATATGTATAAGAAAGTCAAACTAAGCAGCTCAGCTCTCAGAACATAGTAAACATAGTACGTGTATTTATGCACACACACTATAATCTAAAGGGTTAATAGTGCCAACTGATGATGAGATAAACAGTAAAAATGACAAATTGTACCTCTTCACAACAGGAAAATCCACCAACAATTAAGAATGCATGATTAAGTGGTGTCATGGTTTTGCAGTTAAAAAATGTGATTATAATGTAAGTCAATAGGGCAAAACCAGCCACCAACATAACAAAAGGGTGTTAAATTTGATGAAATAAAATGTATTATTTATTTGTTATTATTTCTATAATTAGGTAATTGATTAACAATTTGCATTGCATTCTATGTAGCTATTTGTAATTTTATTTTTTAAATGTTTAATTATTTCATAAAAAAATGTCAAAATGCAGACGGAAACTCAACATAATTAAAGATTAATGAAGCTATATATCCAAAAGCAATATGAAAACCACATATCCGCTCAATACAGGGGAAACAGACTCAATAAAACTGAGGGTCATTCACTAAAATTTTTTTGTCCTTGAAAAAGGGATTTCTGTGAAATGTACAGTACTCTGAGAGATTTAGTATGGTAATAAATATATGTATGGTAGTGTTGATGTGTTGGCGGAATAGCGGTCTTGGCTGAATAGACCTGCTATCCTGCTGCTGCTTTGATTTTTGTGGTTAAGCAAGTACTGAGACTTGCTACTGCAAATATATTCACAGTCTGAGAATACAGTATAACACACTGTTGCAAACATATGTATTCCCCAGATCTAAATACAGGTGGAGGTAGGGTGGAGGAGGGTCTCCAAAAAACACACTGCACATTGCTAGAGTAAAACAACACTAAGGTGTTTAAAATGTTGAGGAGCAAGCTCAGTTGCTGCTGAGGTGGCAGCAACCAATCTCCTGCACCATGTAGTTAATGACGTAGGAGCAGATTATGTGCGATTAGCCTGTGCGCATAGTTTCACAAGTTTTGTATTAGCTTTAATTTAGGATGAAAATCATGTGATGACATAATTTAACACCATTTTAAGATCGCATTGCATCCTCATAAAATGTTCATATAAAATATTATAATAATTAATTAATTAATTAAATACTTTTTTTTTGCATTTAAGTGCAAGACAGAATACGTTTTTGCATGTTTATGTACAATCTAAATGATTAGCCCTCGTGTACATTTTTTTTTTCTTTTTCAAATATTTCCCAAATGATGTTTAACAGAGCACATCATTTTTCACAGTATTTTCTATTTTCAATATTTTTTTCTTCTGGAGAAAGTCTGATTTGTTTTATTTCAGCTAGAAGAAAAGTAGTTTTTAATTTAAAAAAATACATTTTAAGGTCAACATTATTAGCCCCCTTCAGCATTTTTTTTCTGATTGTCTGCAGAACAAACCACTGTTATACAATCACTTGCCTAATTACCCTAACTTACCTAATTAACCTAGTTAATCTCTTAAATGGCACTTTAAGCTGAATACTAGAATCTTGAAAAATATCAAGTAAAATATTATGTACTGTCATCATGGCAAAGATAAAAGAAAGCAGTAGAAATTAGTTATTAAAACTATTGTTTAAAAATAATTTGAAAAAGCCTTGTTTTCATTGAAAGGGGGCTAATAATGCAGGAGGGCTAATTTTTCGGACATCACCTGTATATTTTTTTGCCTAAAACATTAGAACAGGCACTTTACTTGCATTACTTTTTGTATTTTTCGTCCCTTTTCTAAGTTTGTTTTGCTGCAGACACTAAAATGTCACAATTTATTCCATGGTTACAAACATGTGATATAGCTCTGCTGTTGCCCTCTATGTTTGTTGAGCAGAAAGTGCATCTTGCAGTAAACATATCCTTTTCGTCTTTGTTTTTTATTCCTCCTGTTTATTCTAGGTTCGTTTCCACTTGCTGATAAACTGTCAAACACGTCAGGTTGCGCAAACATGTCTTTTACTTTCTGTATCACACACACACACACACGCACACACACACACACACGCACACGCACACACACACACACACACACACACACACACACACACACACACACACACACACACACACACACACACACACACACACACACACACACACTGACTGGCTCCTCTCCATGAAACCTGAAACTTCCAAAGCTGTCACTAACGTTTATCCCCTGAGATCTCTAAACAAAGGCGTGTGTGTGTATGTATGTCAGTGCAGGTTATTTATTTCTCTTTTTTCCACCGGTGTGTGCGAATGTGGATTTTTACAGTATGTTTGTGATGTCACTGAAAGGCAGGGTCACATAGAGTTCAGTAAGCTTCGTGTGGAAATAATGTATGCGTTTGCGTGCACAAGTGTGTTGCCTGTGGATGAAATTTGCTCCATCTAGTTAGGTAATACGAGTGAGATGACTGATCGCAGTGCACAAGACAGAAATTAGCGCACTGGGTTACTTGCCCAGACGGCCACAAGTCTCTCATAGTCTCAAGCATTTGTCTAATTCGCTGATTAGACAGGGTGAATTGTGCGACGCTCTGAACAGTATTCCAGGAAAACACTAAATAAAAAAGAGTAAATCAAATTTTAAACGACTACTTAGCCAAGTTTAATATAATCCTCTTTCTGGTGTCTTTGATTCCCCACTGTGTGCTTGTTTTATCAACTCCTCACACTCACGGTCATGGTCAAAACCAGGGCAGTTTTTAGATGCACATGAGTCTGATTATGGCGTTGCGTTCCTCACTCACATGCTGACAGAAATGCTAATTAAAGCCAATAGCAACAGTTGAAATGACCGCATCAACCCAGTCACCTTGTCAGGCTGTCCAACTTACCATCTCTAAATATCTAACATCATATGGGTTCTCTGTATACCTGTCTGTCTGTATCTATATAGCCGTCAAATTATTTATCTACATGTGTCTCGCAATACTGCAGTGCTACATAAATAAACATGGACTGTTAATAAATCTACAGTAACTTACTGGTAGCAGTTCACCAGTAACTTACTGTAAATCAATTACAGCATCATTTATCATGCTGTATATGTATTTACAATATTATATATATTTACTGTAAAATATACAGTAATTTTTACAATGCAACTTTAAGTTACAGTAACATATTGTATATAACTATACTACAGTAAAATACCATTCATATTACAGTTAATTACCGTGTAATTTACAAAAATCGTTAACTGTCTACTCATAAATAGTCCTAAACTATTTCATAAACAATGCAACTTTAAATTACAGTAACATACAGCATAACTGTCCCACAGTAAAGTACTGTATTATTACAGTTAAATATCGTGTCATTTACCAAAATCGTTAACGGTGTAGTCATAAATAAGAACATAACACTGGCTGTCAGAACTGTTTTAAACTTATACATAACTAACATTCTGGAGCAGTAATCTATGCATATGCTATACATTAACTATACACATAATCTAAGCCAGTACTTTTACTAAAGACATAACAATACTATGCAAGATATTGTGCAAAGGAGGTATTTAAGGTTGAAGAAACCAATTAGGACAACATGATTTGCGGTACATTCATAGGTAAACATAATCTTTTTTTTTATTTTATTTAGTCCTTGTAAGATGGAGTATAAGTGAAGTGTCTGGTGCATATGGAGAGAGAGTGTTTCTACAGGTGGTTTGTCAAGACCACTCACCTGTGTGGAGTCTATATAACCATTTAACTTTGTCTACTTAAATATAACAATGTCTTTCTAGTTCTTGCTTGAAAGGCCAGTTGGCTGTATAACTTCAGGATAGTTTGTTTGGTATCTTCAACATCATTTCTTGTCAGTTTACAACATTGGATTTTGTTGCTGTTAGTTCTTTGGCATTGTCTTGGTATGTCCTATACTTTACGTACATATCTAGCCATCTAACTTTACACCAGTATGAGAAAATTTGTACCCGTCTATCTAATGTTATAGCTAAGTAGCTAAGTAGATTTTTACATCTCTAAATTTCTGCATCTTAAACTTTTTTTCTATAACTAAATAGCAAACTAACTATACATGTCTATGTACATTATATGTCTAATTAACACTTGTTATATTTAATTTATATCTAATTGAACCTCTCTTTCTTACTGTTTGTGTAACTAACTAACTAACTATACAGTACATGTCTATGTCTGATTGAAGAGCATATCTTTTACACAGGGGTGTAATTTTCACTGGAGACAGTTCCACATCCCAATTCATCGGTTATAATTTTTTTAAGTTGCTGTAGCGAAGTGGAACCAAATGCCTTGATTACTTTTAGCTGAATAGTTAATGTATTATTGATCAACATTTTTTTCTATATCTAATTGACTTTATATATGTCTGTGTAATGATTTACGTGGGTCACTTATTTATGTTTATCTAACTTTATCTAACTTAAAATATGCCTCTCTTTCTTACTGTTTAATGTTATATGTAACTAACTAACTAACTAACTAACTAACTAACTAACTAACTAACTAACTAACTAACTAACTATACAGTACATGTCTAGGTCTGATTGAACTTATCTAACTTAAAAAAATGCCTCTTTTTCTTACTGTTTAATGTTATATGTAACTAACTAACTCACTATACAGTACATGTCTATGTCTGATTGCAGAGCATACATGTTTCATATACACAGGGGTGTAATTTTCACTGGAGACAGTTCCACATACCAATTCATTGGTTATATTTTTTAAGTTGCTGTAGCGAAGTGAAACCTTGATTACTTTTAGCCGAATAGTTAATGTATTAATGATCACCATTTTCTTATAATTCCATATAATTTTTATTTATTGTTTTAAGAAGTGCTTGCCCTTCCCATCGCTGGGAAGTCACACTTTACAATGTAGAATGCATGCTATTAACAAACCATTAACTAAGACTTTAAGATCAAACTACTAATTAGCTGCTTATTAATAGTTAATAAGGTATTAGTTGGGTCTAAGTATAGGATTAGGGATGTACAATAGTTTAAAATCATTAGCACAACTAAGTGCTAATAAACAGTTAATATCCTATAAATAGGCAGGTGATAAGCCAGTAGTAAATGGTATGAATTGTTACTTAAACTAAAGTGCTAACCATCTTGTGTTACTGGATACCAGTTCAACTGTCAAATTTTGGTCACACTTTATTTTAATGTACAATTCACGCTGTTAATGAATTAATAACTAAGACTTTAAGCTCAAACTACTAATTAGCTGCTGATTACTTGTTAATAAGGTATTAGTTGGGTTTATGTATAGGATTAGGGATGTAAAATAGTTTTAAATCATACTTTATACATGCTAATAAACAGTTAATATCACAATAATAGGCAGGTAATAAGCCAGTAGTAAATGGTGTGAATTGTTACATAAACTAAAGTGCTAACCATCTTGTGTTACTGGATACCTGTTTAACTGTCAAATTTTGGTCACAATTAATTTTAATGTACAATTCACGCTATTAATGAACCATTAACTAAGACTTTAAGATCAAACTACTAATTAGCTGCTGATTACTTGTTAATAAGGTATTAGTTGGGTTTATGAATAGGATTAGGATTGTGTATATATAAATTTATATAATGTTTATTTGTACATCTGTCTCCCTAACTAGCTATTTAACTTTATAGCTGTCAAACCATTTGTCTAGCTTTTTTCTTGTTTACCTAACCGTAGATCCTTATCTGTCTATAATCACGCAAACCTTAAGTTCTACCTATCAGAAGTGTTGGCTGTACAATCTGACCTTTGTTCTATTCTTGGATCACCTTTTCCTTCTCATACCAACTGCGAACAATGCTTGAACAACCCTCTATTAACTCCCAACAAACACTTTGTTACCGTGTGACCTTCAGAATGTTTGCAAAACCTTTATTTAATGTTTAAAGATCCTCCCGTGTGACCCGTAGAGGCGGGACAGCACAGTCAGAACAAACGTTTGCTCTCAGCCACATGACTATGAGGATGCATTTAAACAACATTGGGTAAACGCTCATGCGTCGTAAAGCTGGGAGAAAATAGAGGTGGTAATTTGTGGTACAGTATAACTACAGTTTTACAAATAACTCAACCCCCATGGCGTTGAGTCAGATTACTGTATGCATGCTTGTCTTCCATATGAGAGAGCGGAACTGTTTGTGGTTCATTAATGTTTAATTCTTCAGCACAATTCAAGTGAACATACGTGCTTTAAATAGTGAGAAATATTGAGTGTTTAATATGGGAAGGAAAATTAGCTGCTTTGCTGGTGAAGGCCTGTGGGAGGAGGAATTTTTGCTGGGATTTGGCCTCTGTTGTGTGTGTTTAAGAAACACTCTCCAGTTGTGATATGCTGAGTTTAACGAAAAAGAGAGGAAAAGGTTTTCTTTGGCTGTGCAGTTCAAAGCCAAACTTCAGGGGGGAAATGGGAGTGAAAAAAAGGGATGAGAAAAAAAATCTCTCTCTCTTTCTCTCTCTCTCTCTGACTGTGTGTGTGTGTGTGTGTGTGTGTGTGTGTGTGTGTGTGTGTGTGTGTGTGTGTGTGTGTGTGTGTGTGTGTGTGTGTGTGTGTGTGTGTGTGTGTGTGTGTGTGTGTGTCATGAGAGCTGGATGTGGGGCTCTGTCTCAAGGCTTTCTGAGAACCAGAGAGAATTTGAAACTTTGACAGAAGCCAAGGCAAAGTTTGATGTGGGGGGAGAAAGAGACTGAGAAAAAGACAAAGGGAGGGATGATGGAAGGTAAGGGAAGACAAAGAGCGCAGGATGGTCTCTAGAGGAAGGTTTTCTTAATAGCTGGCTAATATGTGTTTCACAAAGTTTTGTGCTCATTTACACGCAATATTATGATGATATTTACATTATAAATTCTGTATCTAATTATTTACATTTTATCTATTTATCTAGTTTTATTTGTACTTTTCTCAGGGTGTCTGTAGGGTCTTAAAGTCTTAAAATATCTCAAAAACTAAATTTTAGGCCTTAAAAAGTCTTAAATCTACTGAAATATTGTGTTGTAGGTCTTAAATATTTTTTAGCAGGTCTTAATTTTCTTTTGTTCATGTATAGCTACTGTACCCAATCTGGGGTGCGTTTCCCAAACAACGACATAACTCGGCTGAATGCTATCATAGTACGATGCATCGTTCTCTGTCGCAGGTCCATCATTTGAACCACGTTAGTTATAACGTAAAATGCCCATAATCTAACATCTTTAGAGAGGAACCCCATCATTTCTTTGTGCAAATTATATTGTTTTACACAAACACTCATTTAAAATAAAATCCAATATTAGTTTTGGTAAAAACATGCACTCGTTTTCCATATTAATTGAAATATATGTAAACGGCACATATAGGGCTTATGTTTCCTTTACAAATATTACTAAGAAAATTAGATATTCTATTATAAAACATAAAATCACTTACAAAAGCTAACACGTATTCTAATCTCATATATAAATCATATAAATAATGATGCTATTTATTTTAAAATGTAATTTAATATTTATTATTTATTAGGAAATGAAAAACAAATCATACTTTAATAATATTATTAATAATATTGATGATGATGATGATGATGATGATGATGATGATGATGATGATGATGATGATTATTAAGTAGGATATTGTTTATTTATTTTTTAATTTTTTTGTAAAGTCTACTTTTACAATTTGACACATGCAAACCACTGCAAAAATGTCTGTCTGTCTGTCTGTCTGTCTGTCTGTCTGTCAGCCAGATATTATATTATAAGTAAATAATTGTTATTTATTCTTATGTAATATACTAATGACATTTCTTCCCACTTTTAAAAAGTGCCTTGTTTTCAGACATGGTTATGAACAGTTTTAAACAGCACAATACCAATGTTTTAACTTCAGAAAAATAGTTAAGGGAACTTGAAGTACCCTGATTTTTACAATCAATTTAAAAACAATAAAAAAAAAAATCAATTTACAATAATTTTCTTTAAAAACAATCTTATTTTATTGTCAGTCAATTTAATCCAGTTAAATAATTGCAGTCATTGGTATAGAAGCTGTTTGCAAAATGACAATGAGACAACCTTAGTCCCCATTCAGTTCTTTTCCCCCAACAATGCCCGGATTCTTTTGTTCAGTGCAAGAATAACTTTTACAAGTTAAGAATGATGAAATGATGTCAGACTTTTGTTCGTTTACTAAAGGGAAACCCAATATGAGAGTTGTATTGACAAATCTGCGCACTAGCCATCTCTCTCTCTCTCTCTCTCTCTCTCTCTCTCTCTCTCTCTCTCTCTCTCTCTCTCTCTCTCTCTCTCTCTCTCTCTCACTCACACCTCGAGTTTCTTTTTCTCAGCTTAATCCACCAGAGTATTGTAAGACGCAAGCTGCTTGTCAGCTGAGTCTCTTTCCCTCTCTTGTTTCAGCAGCTCTCTGGGTCTCATCTCAACCCTCTGTCTATTCTCAAGTCCTCTCATCCTCTCACTTTCCTTCCCTCCTCCCCTTCTCTCCTCCCTCTCTCTCTCTCTCTCTCTTGCTGTGTGAGCGAGCAGAGCTCGTCTCAGAGTAAAAATGCCATCGTGTTCGCCGGACTGTTGCTTGTATCAGGCTGTAGAGGTAAGACAGACTGAAACTACTTTATTTAGAAGAATACCACACACAATCCTGCAGATGCTGGTTTAAAAATATTTAAAATTCATTTAAAATGTTTTTCTAATTTAAAAAAAAAGGATGTAATTGCATTTGTGTATGAATGTGCATGCTCAGTTGTGCACACTTTAGTTTTGTGTGCATGTTCACTGAAAGCATTTTCTCTTCCATTTCGTTGACTTTGGCGTTCACATGAATTCTCCCTCTTATATCCTCTTGTGCGTGCGTGTTCAAGTCAGTCATGCTTATAAGCGCCGTGCTTCATCTAAACACGATAAGAGTCCATGTAGATTAAACGAAGGATCGCATAAACATCGAGATATGCAACAAAAAAAAAACTCGAGCGGCAAATGTAAACAAACTTTTGTTCCCCGTCAAGCTTTGTTTTAACTCTTCAATAACTGAAAAGCAGAGTGCATGTTTAGCTTGGATGGTTTACACTGAACGGGCTGTCGAAACACAAGCCGCGTAATTATCTTGTCTGGAGCATTATGCCAAAGTGTGTCTGTAATTGTTTGACAAATTAGACTCATCCAGAACATCGCCTTGAGGTCATATTAAGCAATGTTGGCTTCGTAATTGACATTCTGCATGTGAATGTGTGTGTGTTCAACAGATTATCAAGGTTTTCAGCGAGGATGGTGTTGGAAAAGTTGTGGAAGTCCCTGCCGGCATGATGGCCAGAGATGTGTGTCAGTTCCTGGTTTACAAGAGCCACTGCCTGGATGACAACTGCTGGTCACTAGTGGAGCATCATTCCCTGCTTGGTCTGGGTAAGAGAAGCCCACATATGTGTTTTTTTTCGGTGTCCGTATGACTTGTGCGTGCGGCACACACCCAGTCCAGCAGGACAAGCTGTTCTGTCCAGGGGACACTGGGTTCCCAGTGCGCTGCACTTTGTGTAACAGGAAATCACCTTTCAGCAAGCCCAGACTCTTACTGTATATACACACACATACTTGTTTTATTAACGCTTAAGCTCTCAAATACGGCATTATACATCATGCACAGCTGCACGTTTTGCATGCACAACAGCTCACAAAGCGTATAAAACCTGAAAGAGGAAAAAGCCTTCGCTGTGCTGATGCTTTTGAGGAAATGAGCTCGAAAAGGACAGGTCATGAGTACACGTGTGGCTGCCTATTTCTCAGGCAGATTACAGATTAACCCCTGTCTAAATCAAACTAAACAGATTTAACTCCGCCTGACCTTTAGAGATGCAGCCGTTTCTCTTGTATGGTGTTAAAAATCCCACTTCTGAGCTTCTCAAATAATTCGGATTCACACAATCGACTCTTTATTTTGATTCATGCACTTTTTTTTTTCTGGACTTTTGCATAGGCGCTTATTGTGCAGGTCACATGCTATGATATCATCATTTTGCAGGGCGTGGTTGGTCTGTTTTGGTCAGCTGACATCTCTGAAGCATTATGTGGTGTGGTTGGAATGTGTTCCCCCCATCCCTTCTGGAGACATTCGAGCAGCAACATTACAGAAACCTTCTGCAAACGTTGCCGTTACGTAAGCCATTAGCAAGAGAGAGTCTGCTGACTTCGCTGCCATTAGCCTCTCGGTGCAATCAAGCTAAATACATGACCTCATCCCTCTGCAATGCCTCTCGCTTTCTCTTTCATACACAGTCATGCTCTCTCTCCTTCTCAGAGGAATGAATTAGTGGATGAGGGATCATATAGACAACTGATGCATTAGATGGGGTTTCAGCCAGGGCTTTGTGTTTTGCATACAAGTACAATTGCTAGATCAACTAAGCATATATATATATATAATACAATAACAATGTCTTTATAGTGATTCCTGTAGAGCAGGGTACTGAAATAATTCAACTTCATTTGACAATTTTGACAAAAAAAAACAAACAAACATGTTTTCTTTTGCCATTTAACTTGTACAGTATGCTGTTAGGAGTGCAAAGATCATTGGTTTGGATATAGAAGACACTTTTGAATGCAAGATTCTCCCAAATGTGTGAATTTAAATATAGCATTTAAATTAGGGTTTTCCCGATCAGGTTTTTTTTTACCTTTAAGTCAGAGTGAGAGTCATTTGATTTTGAGTATCTACCGATACCGAAACCCAATACGATACTTGTATAATACATAAAAAAGAATAAAGAAGAGTGAAGAAACAGATCCAAGATGTTACATATTTTTTTTATTTAATTCTCCTTATTTCAACGCTCACAACTCTGTTAACAAACAGAGCACTTCTGTGTGGTAGCTTGAACAAACAAGGAATAAATAACATAAATTCTTCACTTTTGGACTTTAGTGCAACAGTAAATATAAAAAAATCTAATATAAAAACAAACAGCACCTCAACTTAAGAAATGTACATATCTCACAGTTTGCTATAGAAACGTTGTCGTCATCAACTTTATATTACCTCTAGAACACAGACATACTCGCGTTTTCCGCTTCAAGCTGCTTCCGTGTTCTACAGCATTTAACCAACAGCGTCTCTGCAACATAGTGATGTCATGCTGCATGCATTGCTGTTTCTGTGTGAAGTCAAGAAAGAGGTCTAACTCTGTGCCACCGCTAAGTATAGGATGATAACCAGTTTGAAGGTTTACCGCGGTTTGGAAAAGTCAAGGTTTAAAAACCATCACAGTTTTCTGTTATAACGTTCCTAAGGTGTACATGTACGTTTTTTTTTCACAACTATTTTAAAAATTCATTTAATTAAAAAGTAACTTGCAGTACATTTTCAAAAAAAGTAACTCAAATATTACTATTTATTTTTTAAAAGTAATGCATTGTTTTTTTTTTACATTCTTTTCACAACTATTTTGTTTTGTTTTTTACGGTAGCAGTATCTTCAGCAAAAAAGGAACCTGTACAACAAAGGCTACTGGTTCAATATATTTTAAATGTTTAATGAAATAAAATATATTGTGTTCAATGGGGGAAAAAGTTGTTGTTTTTTACCCAGACATTTAAAAAGAACTTAATTAGGAGCAGCAATCACAATACCGTGAAACCATGATATTTTAATCAAAGGTTATCATACCATAGGAATCTTATACCGGCCCATGCCTAACCACCGCATAACTATAGATGTGTTAAAAGATGTGTCCTCCTGATCGGAAGGTAATGTCCGATTCTGATCGAGTCTGAAACCACGTGATCGGGCCCGATTTCTGATCAAGTGATTGGATCCCTAATTTAAATATTTAACAATAAATTACTTGATGTTTTCTGAAATATTTTAATGATTAGAAGCAGTTATTAGTGCATAAATACTTAAAACTCTTATTAGAGTAACTAGATTACTAGATTATTAGAGTAACTAGAACACACACAGATATCTAAATATAACTAACATTTTTGTTTTAACTATAAATCTTTAAATCTTTTTGGCTAAATACTTTTGTCAAATGCATCAATTTAAATATAGCTTTAAAATTCTTAACAGCAGATTACAATATTTTTTTCATAATATACAATAAAATTACTTGAGGATAAATATTACGATTCTGTATTTAATGCACTTATTTATTATATTAAATATATATAGCATATCGTTTCTTTTTTGAGATGTGGCTTAAGGGGGTTGCACACCGGATGCGCCGCTCGGTGACGTGCCACACAGCTTCATGCATTTTAGAATTCTAAACATAGATTTTTATCAGAGTATGCACACCGGCGCCGCAAGTCTGTTGCTGTCCGTGGCGCCCAGCTGTCACTCAAGACACTGTTCATATTATGCCGTGCCACAGAGCATCATATGAATAGTTTTATTTTAAATAACATGTGAATGTGCGCGTCTGGTGTGCGTTATTTCCAACTGTCATATCACTGTGACGCATCTGGTGTGCGACCCACTTTAGTGCGAAAGAAAGAAAGAAAGAAAGAAAGAAAGAAAGAAAGAAAGAAAGAAAGAAAGAAAGAAAGAAGGTTCTCCAGCTTCAAAAGTCACAGCACATCTCATGATAAGAACTATTTTACAATTAAAGGTGAACTAACAGTGTTCTGATGTCATCTGTGTTTAAATCCAGAGCGGTGTCTGGAAGATCATGAGCTGGTGGTGTCGGTAAAGGCCTGCATGCCTCCAGAGAGCAAGTTCCTCTTCAGGAAGAACTATGCCAAGTATGAGTTCTTCAGAAACCCACTGGTGAGTGAAACAGCCTGTCCCATACAGCCCACCCATGCGTTCCTTTTAGGACCACCACTTCAAACCAAATCCACTGAAATTAAAGTCTGTTTATCCCCCAAAAATCCACTAAGAACACTTGATTCATGACCTGCAAGCTATAAATCCTTTAAGACAAGCCACTGCAGGTGAAAAGGGTAAAAATCTGAACAGTTATCCCTATACTTCTCCTATTGATTGATTGATTGATTGATTGATTGATTGATTGATTGATTGATTGATTGCATTAATAATAGCAAACATACTTTGTAAAAAAAAAAAAAAAAAGAAATAAAACCACTGACTATCATAGTCCGTGTTGGGGAAAGTTACCTTTGAAAGTAATGCATTACAATATTGAGTTACTCCCCCAAAAAGTTTCTTTAAAAGTTACTTTTTAGAGTAAGTAATGCATTACCTGGCTGAGGGTTGGTCTTTTTCAGAACTTTTTTTTTCTCTTCAATTAAGAACACTCAGTATAACCTACACCTACATTTACCTTAAAAAACACACATAAATAAATATTTTAGGATAATGTTATCCGAGAACTTCCTGACCCCAGAGCTATACATGCCGTTTTTACAGATTATTGATAGTTTAAAGCAATGTGTTTGCTACTTTTGTACTATTTGTCTTAAGTGAAATCACTGTCCACTGAGACAATTTCCTTTTCCTTTTCTACGATGCGTTCAAAATAATGGACACATTCTCTCATTGACTGCGTGATTTATTGTGACTACTTTTATTTTAATTCAGCAGTTTATATTTTAAAAGCTAATTAATTAAACTAAAACGTAATTACATTTAAAAAAGCATTACATTTTAAAAAAAGTAACTCAATTATTATTACTTATTATTACACATTACTTTACTCGTTACTTTGTGTTACTTGTAATGCGTTACCCCAAACACTGTCCATAGTATTTGTTTTTGTTTCTACTATGGATGTCAATGACTGTCTTTTTTTCTACCAACATTCTTCAAAATAACTTATTTTGTGTTCAAAAGAAGAAATATATTTCATAAGGGCCAATTGAGGTTAAGCAAATGATGAAGGAATTCTCATTTGTGGGTGAATTGTTTCCAAAATAGTTGTGCCTAATAGTGCACTGATTTATGGCTCTGTACAAAAGAAAAGAAAATAATAATAAGAAAAAAGACCTTACAAATGTGTATCTCATGCTTTTAATTAAAAAGAAACACTTTAGTGTATAATTTTGGATGATTTCAGTACATTGAAAAACGAAACATAAAACTTAACTTTAAACCAAGGTTTGGTTAGTTAATGAATTTACTAACATGTACAAACAATAAACACTAAATTTATTAGTGTTTATTCAACCTTGTTAACATTAGTTAATGGAAAAAATGTTGTTCATTGTTGGTTTATGTTAATTCACAGTGCATTAACTAATGTTAAATATAATGAATTTGGATTTTAATAATGCTTTGGTAAATTTGTAAGTATGATTCTTAATAAATGCTGTACATGTTTTGTTCATTATTCATGTTTGTGAATACATTAACAACAAATAATGTAACTTTATTGTAAAATGAGACCAACAAAACATTTCATAAACAAATAGCCATGCATTCCTGCTTTCGATATGTTACAAAAACCCTGGTTAATTAATGTCCTGCCGTTCAAGTACAGCTTGTATATATAGTTATATACAACTATAGTTATATTGAGAAGGCTGACACAGTTTCAATTTACTAGAACTTGTATGTTAAGCTGCTTTGACACAATCTACATTGTAAAAGCAGTTTAGTTAACTAAACAAGAAACCTGCTTTATATATATATATATATATATATATATATATATATATATATATATATATATATATATATATATATATATATATATATATATAAACCAGGACTCGACACCTTTTAACTGACAGCATTCCAACAAATTTGAACCTGAGTCATATAAGCACCTTACGGTGTGAACGCTGTGAAACATTTTATCCTGCTCTCTAAGCCACGGACGTTTTATGTGCTTAGAAAAAATGTTCATGCAAAAGCTTAATCTGATTTGAGCCTGTGCTTTAGTACGGTATGTACTGTGTGTGTGTGTGTGTGTGTGTGTGTGTGTGTGTGTGTGTGTGTGTGTGTGCTAGCATTTGAGCAGTCTGTGGGCCGGTTAGTCCGAGTCTATTTGACAGAACACTTGACCTGCTCTTGGTAATCCCTGGCTTTGGAAAATGCTCAGCGCAACTCGCCTAAATTAGCTTTAGATGGGTTTCAGCTTATGCCTGTTTGAATTCCTACATTGTTCTTACCATGTTCGTGTAACTCAAATGGTGAAGATACTTTGATTTTATTCACCTAAAAATCAAAGATTGTGTTTCAATTGTTTGATTGATTGATGCTGCATTAGTGTAAGTCAAATTTTATTTAATTCTGAAGTAATGTAAATCAGGGTTGCCATAAATAAAGCACTATACTATATTTTAGTTCCACTTCACAAGAAATACTTGACATTTAAAAAGGGTAGGTTAACAATTAACTATTGCAGTTTTTTTCCATATTAGTTTAAATTGGTTTTCATTTTTTGATTTTCTGTTTACGTTTTAATTTCAGTTTAGTGTGTGGTCAGTTTTGTTTCTTCATTTATTATTATTATTATATATTTTTTTATTGTTATTGTTTTAGTGTTAACCAATATCAATAGCCATTAATTCAGAGTGAAATCTGCTGACACTAGCTATGTTTCCATCCACCTATAATTATATCCACCTATATTTAATTCTTAAATAAATAAACTTTTTATTCGATAAGAAAAGATGCGCAAAAACTATGATGTAAACACTTTTACCAAACAAATTCCAGTATTCACATTAAAGTCATGTAATTTTTTTATTTATTTATTTATTTATTTTATAAGAGATCATGTGGTGATAAAAATGTGTGTGAATGGACAAACCAGTAGGCTGAGCACATTGTAAAACATCTGAAATGTTGTTTTGGTCATTCTAAAAAGCCTTAACCATCTCAGTATTAGTGTTATTATATTATTAATGACCTCCTTAATCAAGAGCGTCTGTGCTCCACTTCTCATGGCTTCAAAACCACCACTCGTTCGTTGCATGTCGGCATTTGTCTTCTGAGGTGCAAGTCATTTATTAAATAAAGAAAAGATTCACACAGCTTCTCCTACCGCAGTAAATTACGTATTTACTGTTGATATTTGGCGGCAATTAATCAGGAAGTGACGATTTTGTTCTCTTTGACTCGTTGGATGGAAATGCTGCTTTATTTGCATGTATTTTATGCGATATTCCAGTTTGCGCATAAATTTAATTCGCATCTTTGGATGGAAACATAGCTATTGACACTGATGATTCTGCCTTTTTAACTTCTTTTGAAATGCAAATAATTGCTTGGTCAAATTTAAAATAAATGTAAATAACTTTATGGTTTTATGTCGACATGCTTGGTCAAGAACAAAAAATGTATTTCTCAGACTAACTCAGACTTAACTCATTAAGTAAATTCTTTGCTCAAGCAATCCAACTCTTTAGTTGTCACGTCAGGCACTGCATATTTCACTGCAACAACATGTTACTGTACATCTGGCCATAAAATTATTTATTTTTCATTAAAGACTTAAGTAACAATTTACACTATTTATTACTGGCTTGTATATTTTTAAAGATATGAACTGTTTATTAGCACTTATAAAGTATGATCTTATTTTATATCCCTAATCCTACCTAAACTTACTGTAACTACTACCTTATGATTAATAAGCAGCTAATTAGTAGTTTATTTAGCTAAAAATCTTAGTTAATGGTTTATTAATAGCATGAATTTAAAATAAAGTGTGACCGAAGTTAATATTCAGCTATATTTTATACGCAATATGTCTGATTCTGCTTAGTTTTGATAGTGAAAACATTACCTTAAAAACCAAAACAGAACTGTTCAATCAACACACATTTGGTGTTTTCTTTCTGAATGAATCTGCGTTTTGAACAAATCGATTGAACCAATGATTCAGTGGCTCATTTATATGAACTGCCCATTACTTAATTGCTAAATGAATCGTTCATTGCTAAATAAGTCATTTGATTGAATCCAATGAATAAAGTACTCAGTGACTTAGTCATTCATTTACTGCCACGAACTGGCAGTTTTAGTTTTTTAGTAACACTTTACAGTACAGAACATGTGGTTAATTTTAATTCATTTATTTACTTACATGAACACACAAGAAACAATATATTTATTTATATATTTAGTATTTATTAATGTTTGTTAACGTCAGTTAATTAAAATACATGCAATGTTATGTCATGTTAATTCACTAATGTCAGCAAGCTCAGCCTTGGATTTTAAAAATTGATAACATTAGTAAATGTTGAACTATGGTTAATAATTGCTGTACTAAGTTGCTGTTCTAAATTACCTTTATAAGTTTATTTACCACTATAATGACTTTAAATATTTTATGGGGGTAATTTCTCTGCAGTGAAATTTAACATATAATTAATTAGGTTAAAAATGATAATGGATCGACAGTTCTGATAACAGCACTAACTTAAAGTTTGTTCAGTCTAGCTTGAATAAGGATAAACATTCATATTGGCCCAGTAAAAAAAGGTGAACCTAAACTCTACCTTATCTAAGTGTGGCTTCCTGTTACTAATCATATAAACTCATTAATTAAAAAATATATAATAATATTTTTTTTGTTTGATGGAACAGAATGAGTATGCTGTTGGCATATGTTCAGTGCAAACGGTCTTTTTTTTACCTCTCCTCCTCTCTCCTTCACTCCCAGAACTTCTTTCCGGAGCATATGGTGGCTTGGTGTCAGCAATCGAATGGCTCTATCCCACAGTCCCAGCTTTTACAGGTGAGGAACGCACGCAAATGCATCTGTGACACAGCAAAATCTAGATTAGCCTACATTGTCACCCGCGTGCGTCACTCTTTGCATGACTGTGTGTTTGCCGAATGAGCAAAGTGGATTCAAACGGCTTTTGAAATGCACACTCATGTCTTGTGATCGCAGAAACGCTGTGTTATTGAAGCATGGAAAGCATTCAGGTTTGAAGTACTCATTTTCCAGATGGTCCTCTCTACTTTTTTTTTTCTTTTTCCCCTCCTGCACAGAATTTCTTGAATTCCAGCAGCTGTCCAGAGATCCAGGGCTTCCTTTATATGAAAGAGACAGGCCGCAAGTCCTGGAAGAAGCTCTACATGTTCCTGCGTCGTTCTGGACTCTACTACTCCACTAAAGGAATGTCCAAGGCAAGATTCTCTTGTGATATTAATTCATAAGTGTTGCATTTAATGTGTGTTTATGAACATATCTGTGCTTTTTTGTTGGGTTTTGAACTGTTGACAATTGTTGATGTATTTTTATTTTTTGCATTTATTATTCCTAAACCTGTGTGTTTACAGAAAAATGTTACTAGTGAAAAATGTTTTAGCTTAAAAATGTAAAAGTCTGGGATTCATAAAGTTACAACTGAAATGAAAGTTTTATGATAATGAAAAAACAATGCAAAGTAAATGATTAGATGATATATGATATATCATTCTGCCCTGTTTCAAGTCCATTCATGTTAATTTCTCTGTTTATTAGGAAATTATAATACATGCTTTTCTATTTTTTAATGTAATATTTATTATATTTATAACACAAATTTCAATGGTATTTTCAATGGTAAATAATATTTGTTAGATTTTAATTTTGTTTAATAAAATTTCAAAATTTAGGCTGTTAATCTTAATTAGAATTAATTTAATGTTGAACTGTTGTAGTTAACTGAAATTAAAACCAGAAATATCACACATGTAACAGTGCAATATGGCCGATATACACTAGTGGGAGGCGTGCGTTGGCTTGGGGCCGCAGGTTGATCGCCTTAGTGTCCCACCATTGACGATATACAGCCATATCGCACTTCTACGAGTGTGATACTGCATTTATACAACAGTTCAATTGCATAATCATGTATATAAAAAAGAAAATGAAACATGAAGAGTCTCAAAAATCATTTTGTATGAGGAAATACTTTCTTCCGCCATTCATTCACATCTGCAGCTGACGTCAGAACAGCAGAAATGACCAATGTCACTTTAGAGCTAGTATTTGAATAATTCTCTAGTGTAATGTCTAAAGTAATGATAAAAGGTGTTTTTGCTCACATTATAAGATTATAAGGCTGAATGGTATGAAATGCCATCAGTCTACAGACATTTCTCAGTATTTCTCTGTTGTATATGGTGTATCACAATAATTAACCACGAAAAAGCCAAAGCAAAGCAAACACTACTAGAAACACTATCAGACTATGGTATAAATACAGCACTACAACATACAAAAGAGAGGTCCACTTAGAATGTCACTTACCTGTTTTATAATGTTTTAATCGAAACCCGCCTACTACTCAGTAGGTTCTGCATTTTAATTTAAACTTACTAATCGACCGTTAGAAAAGTATGTTCTATACAGTATGAATGTGAGCAGTATGAATGGAATTCGGATGTACTACATCCTCTATTTTGTCATTATCATGACCTACCCTCGTAAGTTGCGTCCTTTCACTCCCATTCATGAATTCTCTTGCGGGGCATGGGATAACGCAGCGTGCATGGAATGTGCACTTCAGAATCTCATCGGAAGTAGTAGGTCACCAAGGAACTTCTCGCATACTCATTTTTGAATTCAATGAATTCGGACATAATACTCGGCTCGCATACTGATTTTATAGTATGGAAGTATGCGGTTTCCGTCTTTGCTCTACTCCGTATAACAGGCTGATGGCCGCCGACACGCTCCGAAATTATGAATATTTAAAATAGGCACTGTCCTTATAAATAAACTGCATAGTTGCAATCTAAACAACTAGATTCTTGCCTAAAAGTGTGAAAAATACATTGTCAAACAGCTGCAATATTTCTCAAACTGTAGTAAGTTTATTCATCTGCTGTCATTTTATGTGGGTGAAGTAATACACAAGGGTGAAGAGGCTGTACGAAAATATTATTGCAGAATATTGCATGGCTATCAGCTATACTGTACATATATATATATATATATATATATATATATATATATATATATATATATATATATATATATATATATATATATATATATATATATATATATATATATATATATATATATATCGTCACCTTGGGATTATAAGGTTCTATCTGCGTTCTGAATGATTTTGAGATATTGAGCTTCAAAGTGTCTGCATTCCATATAGCAAACAGTGTGTGTGTGTAACAGTTGTTTTTTAAATCAAAAGTCTTGAAATGTAAACAACTTATAAAAAAAACATCTCATAATGTAAATAGGTTGTCACTTAATAAGAAAATGTCAATAACTCAATTTTGACAAAAATGTCAGATAGAACCTTATAATTCTGAGGGGACTATATATATATAGCCAATAGTTTTTCTCCCAAAATCAATAAATAAAGAATAAATAAAACTCAAATTAATAAAAAATATATAGACAAGAGCACAATATAAAACAACATAATGCAACAACAATAAAATCATTTGAACAAATTATAATCAAATGAGTGTCGAACTATTATTGTTTACTAAAACCTTAAAATCATATATATATATATATATATATATATATATATATATATATATATATATATATATATATATATATATATATATATATATATATATTGTTATTGGAAAGAAAATAGCCATTTGCTGTAAAATGATTTGACAATAATAAAAAAAAAATCATCCAAGATCTCACATTTTGACTTATTTTGTTTTAGCTTAAAAATCTATGTCAGGATAACCATTTCGCTGTTCACTGCAGTCATTATGTAGGACTCTCTGTATAAGCTAGGGCTTATAATGAAGTTATAATTGTGTTTTAGGAACCAAGACACCTGCAATTACTGTCAGACTTGGAGGAGAGCAATATCTTCACTGTGACGACAGGCAGAAAGATGCATAATGCACCCACAGACTACCAATTCTGCATTAAGGTAAGCAGGGCCACGGTCAGTAAATGAACAAAATCATAGACATTGAGAATAGAGGAGGCTTGGCTGGCGCTAATTCCAAATCAATGATACCCCTGTCTAAATAACTACCCATGCCTCACCTGGTACAGTGCATGCTAGTCCTTATTAACTGGAGTGCCTTGATTTGACAGTAGATCTCTTTGATTGACAGCCCAGTAAGGGCAGGACTGAGCTGAAGGAGCTGAAGATGCTTTGTGCCGAGGACGAGCAGAGCCGCACATGCTGGATGACTGCTTTTAGACTGCTCAAGGTAGACTGACAAAACATGATGATACATTATTACAACATATAAGGTCCTACTCCAGTTTCCTATCACATTGTTCTGACTTTTCACATTGGAAATTATTTGGTGATGAGAAATATTTCTCATTATTATTGTTTGTTTAAATATTTTATGGACCCCCCCCCCCCCCCTCCCAGTGTAAATAAATAAATAAATAAATAAATAAATAAATCTAACAAAGTTGTAAATTAGCAGCATATATTCGAACTATAACACTATAGCACTATAAATGTCTTTACTGACTATTTTAATCAATTTCATGAGTCTTTGATTTTTTTAAATGTATTAATAAATAAATAAAACAACCCAACCAAATAAATAAATACATTTTCTAATGAGTTTAGATTAGCAGCAATTATTTGAAAAAAATAAATAAATAAATAAAAAATCTTGTAGCCCTATAAATGTCTTTACTGACTATTTTAATCAGTTTCATGAGTCCTTGTTTTTTTTTTTGTTAACTTATTAAAATGTATTAATTAATTTAAAGAGAAATAATAAATACTTAATTTAATATAATCTAGACCAATAAATAAATAAATAAAATTATCAAAAAGGTTTAGACTAGCAGCATTTATTTGAAATAAAATTGAATTTCTTGTAGCACTGTAAATGTCTTTACTGACTATTTTAATCTGTTTCATGAGTCCTTGAACTTTTTTATTATAAAATATATTAATTAATTCTAAGATAAATTAATAAGTAAATAATTAACCCAAACCAATAAATAAATAAATGCATAAATAAATAAATAAAAGAGAACCCAGACAAATAAATAAATGAATAATTAAAAATAAATAAATAAAATAACCCAGACAAATAAATAAATAAAATAAGCCAGACAAATTAATTCATTTGATTAATTATCAAATGGGTTTACTTGCAGAATTTATTTAAAAAAAATTGAATTTCTTTTAGCACTATAAATGTCTTTACTGACTATTTAAATCAGTTTCATGGGTGCTTAATTTGAAGAAAAATAAATAAATAAATAGATTTTAGGTGGATAAAGCATATTATTAAATGCTTATTAAACTGTTAAATTTAATTATTTAAAGTAAATAAACTAAAAATAAAAATATTAATATCTGTAAGTCAGCCATTTGTGGGTTTATTTCTTCAAAAGCTTATTTCAGCTTGCATAGTTTTGTATTTTTTTCTCTTCTATTAAAATGTTATTAGAAAAATATCCAACAGCAGCTAATAATAGATATCTATAAGTGAAGCATGTTTTGGCCTATTTGTTAGTTTATTTGCTCACAAACTTATTTTTAAAATAAATATAAGGTCATTTTTAGAGACATACATTTTTTTAAATATTAATATTAAAATAACAATACTAATAATAAAACAAGAAATTAAATGTAAAAAAAAATGGGGTGAAATCTCACCCCGTACACACACACTTGTCAATTCTTGTTAACTCACACAAACACACTCTTTTCTTTTCAGTTTGGAATTCTGCTATATCAGAACTACAAGACCCCCCACCAGAGGAAGACCATATCAAACTTCACCACACCTGTGGTAAGAAACATGGTGCTCTTTCAGCCAGTGCAGTCGATGGGTTAAATGTGCTGTGTTCATGCTTCTCTGAGTCCACCTGGTATTATATGCACCCGGTGCGCTCTTCAGGAACGCTCTTACTGAGAGTTCGCTTAATCTGCTCATAAGCCACAGTGTGCTAATGAAGCGCGCAACTATAGATTCCTTCACGCCGATTTGCATTGGGAACATTCATGCAGGGAAAACGCACGAACACAGTGGTTTCTGTTTTTGTTGATCAGAGTAAGCTGTTTTAAGAACAGTGTGTAAGTTTTGGTTATAAGATTTCAAGGCTTTTCAAACATAGTTCTAAACACTTCTTTTCACCCCAAAGTGAAGGTAAAAAAATGCTCCATTTTTAACCATTTCAAGTGTGAAAAGGGTTTTTGTATGTTTATAATGCCTTCAGGTTTTTGTAGTCCTAAATGAATCCCTGTGCTTTTAACAACTGATCAAGAGTAAAACTGTATTTATGGGACTCTTTACAATGAAACGTCTCAATATTAAATTAATTCACAAACAAAAGTATAGTAGAGAAAAAATGCCATGGAAGTCAATTGCTACAGGTTTCAACATTTTCTAATTGTTCAAGGATCTGGTCTCTCTTTTCTTCTCTGATTGGTTAGATGACCCACTCTGTTCTATCCATTGTTTTAAAGCAGAGGTGTCAAACTCAGTTCCTGGAGGGCCGCAGCCCTGCACAGTTTAGTTCCAACCCTGCTTCAACACACGTACCTGTAGGTTTCAAACAAGCCTGAAGGGCTCAATTGGTTTGGTTAGGTGTGTTTAATTAGGGTTGGAACTAAACTGTGCAGAGCTGTGGCCCTCCAGGAACTGAGTTAGACACCTGTGTCTTAAAGGAACACTTCATTTGTTTAAAAATAGGCTCATCGTTGCTCCCTTGACTATTACGCTGGAATGAGAGTTGCTTGCCATATCAGCCTAGAAAATAGCAACTTTTCATTTTCTAGTACACAATGAACTTTTCATTCTTAGTACACAATGTAACTACTGAAGAGTCCAGCTTTAAATTGGAAAATTACTAAAACTCTTTGGTCATTTTTTTTAAAGAGATGCTAATAGTCTAATCAGATTCAGTTGTCTATGCTAAGCTAAGCTAAAAGTGCTTCTGTCAGACCCAGAGATTGGCTGAATGGATTCGAGAATGGTAACACTCAACAGTAACTCTAGTGGAGTTGTAAAATGAGCCTTTTCCCCCCCAAAAAATGGCGCGTTCCTTTAAACAAAATGCTTGTTACCATATTTAAATTGCAGGTCTAGAGCCTTCCTTAGCATTTTATTACATGCATTTAGTGGCTTGTTTCCACTGAGCAGAAGGGTTCAGTACAGTATGGTACGCATCTACTTCCATTTCCACTGTCAACAGTACCTAAATAGCAAACCATACTGTACCACCTTTGGCACCCTGTCTTAAGAATACCTAACGCAACCGTACAGAACCGTACACTCAAAAAATGATGTTTGCTGTTTGTTCAAACTACTTATTTAAAATTAGCTGAACCAACAGAATTTTTGAGGCGACAACCTAATTGTTTTACGTTCAATCCACTTACAATTTGTAAAAACTGATAAGTTAACCTTTATGTTGTCTCAACACGCATCGATTGAGTGGAACCCAGCATTTTTTCTTACAGTGTAAAGCTTTTTTTGTTTGTTATTTAAAAGTTGTGAAAACACTATTGTTGAGTTTTTTTGTTATTTGAGCTAAATAAAATGCAAAAACTATATTTGTGGTATATTATAGTATATTGTGAGCAGCACGGTGGCCACGGGGTTGCACAATCGCCTCACAGCAAGAAGGTTGCTGGTTCAAGCCCCAGCTGGGTCAGCTGCTGTATCTGTGTGGAGTTTGCGTGTTCTCCCCGTGTTCGTGTGGGTTTCCTCCGTATGCTCCGGTTTCCCTCACAAGTCCAAAAATGTGGTACAGGTGAAGTGGGTATAAACAAAATTGTACATGGTGTATGTGTGTGAATGAGTGTTTATGGATGTTTCCCATTGATGGGTTGCGGCTTGAAGGGCATCTGCTGCATAAAACATATGCTGGATAAGTTGGCGGTTCATTCTGCTGTGGCTACCCCAGAATAATAAAGGGACTAAGCCAAAAAGAAAATGAATTAATATAGTATATTGTGGTATAATAAGTTTGTCTTCCATTAACTGCTCTCTAAGTTAACCCATCTATGATGACTTCCACTGATGAGAAAACCAGAAAAATGGTTGAAAGGGTCTGTTGGTTTACAAAGAATTGTCACTTGATCTCAACTTTCTGTCGTATTTCATTCTTACCAAGTTTTGGTACTGTCGGCAGTGGAAATACAAGTCTAACCCTTACCAAATCGTACTGTTCTATACTAAACAGGACCATCATACAAACATAAATACCGTATATCTCTGTTTTCCTGTGTCAAGAAATGAGGCCATCAGAAGCACAACTACATTATTAGAGGGTCAAAGTACACATTGTTTGCAGTTAACCAATTAAAACCACAGACTGACATCATACAATTTTTGTTTCCCCAAACATGCGTAAGTTTGTGCTGGAAGTTAGACTGGAATTACTGATGATCTTTTCAGACAATCAGTTGCTTCTTTTGGGAGACCGTAACTTTATTGATCTTAGCAAACAGCTGCATAACTCATTAACATGAAAGTTAATGTTCAAACAAGAAAAATAGAGGCACTTTAAAGGGATAGTTCAACCTTAAATAACAATTACCTCCCTATGTTAGCACACCAACTTTTATGAATTTCTTTCTTCTGTTGAACCCAAAACAAAATTTTCTGAATAATGTTGGAAAGAAGTAGCTGTTGACATCCATAGTAGGAACAAAGAATACTATGGAAGTCTATGACTGTTTGTTTTTTACTACATTCTTCAGTATATCCTCCTTTGTGTTCAGCAGAAGAAAGAAACTTAAGGTTTGGAACAAGTGTAGGGTTGAGTAAATGATGACAGCATTTTCATTTTTGTGTGAACAATCCCTTTAATCTAATTTGAACAAATAAAGCCTTATTATAAAGTGGGACTGTTTTGATTACAGCGGAGTGTGTCCGAGAACTCGCTGGTTGCGATGGATTTCTCTGGAAGGACTGGTCGAGTGATTGACAACCCGGTGGAGGCTCAGAGCGCTGCCATGGAGGAGGGACACACCTGGAGAGTGAGTGCTTCGATTAGAGTGCAAGTTTAATAGTCTGCCATTTATTAAGTTATTGTAATTGTGTTTTTAATACTTTTTAAATGTCTGTACAGAAGCGGAGTCAGAGGATGAATGTTTTGGGAAGCCCCAGTCCTTTACATCCCTCGCCGTTAAGTTCAGGTGATTTGATTCGATATATATATACGCCAGTTTTATGTGTGTATATGTATATGTATGTGTATGTGTATATATATATATATATATACAGGGCTTTACATTAACACCGCCAAATGCTGGTAGATTTTAGCTCTGGCGGGTTAGCAGACACCTCCACTAGCCACTTTGCCTGGTTGGAAATCATTTTTAATTTGTAGTTTTCTTAAAAGCAGGGTTTGAAAATAAGCGTGGCCCAGTATTCGTGCAAATGTGATCTTAGAATAGAGAAGCAGCACGACAAAAACAACTGTGTTCGCGCGAGCAGAAAGCAGGTAAAAACCGAAGAGAGGATGATCACTCGCACTCACAGATGATGTGATGCGCGCGACTGTTAAAAAGCATGTACGCTCCCGTTTACTTGCGTGAAGCAACTGTGACCGTGCCTGGAGGAAGCGCAACTGGTGCGATCGGTTCCCTTTGAAATAGACTGGACAAAGAGCGATGATCGTGCACCCACAGCCCTGCTGCTTTCAAGAGCTCAAGATTATAACAAAAATACACGTATTCTTTTGTAAGCAGCAGCGGTCACTCCTTTCATTTACAGGCCTATATTAACCATGCATGTGATTATCCTTTTATTATCAAACACGGTATGTTTCACCTGCTTTCTTTTGCTTAGTTATTTTTGTTAATATGGTTTAATTATATTTCTTTATAATAACATTGCTTTAATGGGAGATTACTCCCCGTTTATGTTAACTGGTGATCTGGGACTTTTAGCCAGGACAGATTACTGTGCATATTTTAGATACGCACTGTAAAAAACGGCCGTGATTTCAACGGTAAAAAACTGTAAAAATGCTACAGTACAAATCCGTAACCTGGTTAACAGTATGTTTCCTTAATATATACGGCGAATAACCGTAAATTGACTTTCCCAGAGTTCCCTGCATGGCGCATCACTTTTTATGCTTTTTGTTGACATTACTATGGATCTTTTTAGTTGTTTCCCCATCAGTAATGTATTAGTGAGTTATGTTACATCTATATATATATATATATATTAGACTTTACAATATTTAGTATTTCTGTGAGATCTCTTCAGGTACAGATATTGAATAATCAACACTGCGTAGTCTTCATTGTATATTATTTAATCTTTATTAAAGTTAAAAATTTTTCTTGTGGCAGAATGTTTTAAAATTTAAAATATTGAAATGTATTGAAACAGTCACAGGCCTTACAGGGATAGTTTACTTAAAGATTCAAATGTACTCACTATTTACTCACTTCACTTGTTTCAATACTATAGGAGTTATTAAATAATATTATTTTTGTGTTCAAAAAAACTTGCTCTCATATTGTTAGTGCTGTGTAAGCACTATCAAAATCAATATAAAAACAAATGTAAACAAAATAGATTGTTGCGTGTTCTATGATATGCTGTAATAAATTTGAATGTCATTGTTTTTCTTATTATTTGCCATGTATATGTAGACAATACATGAAATATTACATCATGAAAATGAACTTAAAAGTGCTGGAAAAGTCTTGGAAAAGTCATGGAATTTTAGTAATAAAAATGTAAATGAACCCTGTAGATATAAATAAAACTGAAGTTTGGTGTGTGTCTGAGGTGAAGAGGAGATTTATGGCTCTGTGCAGTAGAAAAAAACGTCATAAAAAAACAGCTCTTAAAAAATGTATTGTAAAAATATATATTTTAATGCAATTGTGCAGGCAGAAATTGATAAAGTGTGACTAAAGAAACACTTAAAAGTGTATTTTGAACATTTTGTTTTCCCATCATGTAAAAAAGAAGCACTTAATGAAACCCAAAGATACCAAAAACTTACAGGTGAATGGAGAAAAAAAAAGTGTTTTGGCTGGAGCGTCTTGCCATAATTGGCAATTAACATTTTCTTTCCATTAATGTGTTGTTGGGTTTGTTCTCAGTGATCCACAGGACACAACTATGGTTCCACGGCCGCATTATGAGAGAGGAATCCCACAGGATGATTATGCAGCAGGGCCAAGTTGATGGGTATGGTATTTTTCACAATGATAAGCAATATTAACTGCTGTTTTGTAAGAGGACAGTGCAATTAATCAGAGTGTTTTGCCTTGCAGGTTATTCCTGTTAAGAGACAGCCAGAGCAACCCAAAGGCATTCGTTCTCACTCTTTGCCATCATCAGAAGATTAAACACTTCCAGATTTTACCTGTAAGCCACTAATAAACACTGATTTCAAATACTCTTTATGCATGTATTAACATTTAGTATTTAGTAACATTAGAGTATTTTGACTGAAGAAAGCTGCAGTTTTTTTTATGTTATACATATTTTACTGATTATCTGTCAGTGATTGAGAGAGGTACACTTTCTGACAAAAGTCTTGTCATTGATCCCAGTTGGAAGAGCAACAAAAAATAACTTCTAGTGGATCATTTGGAGTGGCAGAAGGTAGATTTTTCCAATGAATCATTTGTTGAACTGCATCACAAATACTGCAGAAGACCTATTGGATCCCGCATAGACCAAAGATTCTCATAGAAATAAGTCAAGTTTGGTGAAGGAAAATCACGGTTTGGGTTTTATCAACAGGCTGGGAACCCCAAGGTTTGGGGTTCATCAACACCAACAGCCTGAGGTATCAAGACATTTGTGCTGCCCATTACATTAGAAACCACAGGAGAGGGCAAATTCTTCAGCAGGATAGCGCTTCTTCTCATACTTCATCCTCCACATCAAAGTTCCTCAAAGCAAAAGTGATCCAGGATTGGTCAGCCCAGTCACCAGGCACGAACATTATTGAGCATGTCTGGGGTAAGAAGTAGGAGGCATTGAAAATGAATCCAAAGAATCTTGATGAACTCTCTGAGTCCTGCAAGAGCGCTTTCTTTGCCATTCCAGATGACTTTATTAATAAGTTATTTGAGTCATTGAAGAAATGTATTGGTGCAGTCCTCCAAGCTCATGGGAGTCATACACAATATTAACTCTTACTGCACCATGACTTTATATTCTATACTGTACATTATTTCTGTTAAGTGACAATATTCTATTTTGGTAAAATAAGCTTAATCAAATCTTCATATTAGCCATTCATTAAACCCTGATTTGTAAAAAAAACATTAATGCAAAATATTAGAAATAGTTTTTGCAATAAACCTTTATACCTCATCAGTGATTATATTAAGTATATTAAGTTTATCATTTTAATCAGTATTGCTATAAATGCTACATAGATGTGCAATTAAAAATGCAAGCGTTTGTATTTGTATATTAATTTCTAAATTAAGTTAGTATAGATTGATATTTATTCAAACTTCATATAATATAAATTAATATGTAAATTAGTAGTATTATATTTGAAAATTTATTTATTTATTCATTCATTCATTTTCTTTTCGGCTTAGTCCCTTTATTAATCAGGGGTCGCCACAGCGGAATGAACCGCCAACTTATCCAGCATATGTTTTACACAGCAGATGCCCTTCCAGTCACAACCCAACACTGGGAAACACCCAATACACTCTCTTTCACACACATACACCACAGCCAATTTAGCTTATTCAATTCACCTATAGCGCATGTCTTTGGACTGTGGGGGAAACCAGAGCACCCGGAGGAAACCCACGCCAACATGGGGAGAACATGCAAACTCCACACAGAAATGCCAACATACCCAGCCGAGACTCGAACCAGTAACCTTCTTGCTACAACTTGCTTTGATTATTAGACTTATTAAATTATAGTCATATATAATTGTATTTATTATTTTATTATAAATATCAAGTACACTAATAATAATAGTTTTAATTAAATCATTAATTTCTGCATTTTCTTGTCTGTTTTTGCAGTTTGAGGAGGAAGGCCAGGTGTTTTTTAGCCTTGACGACGGCTCTACCAAGTTCACCGACCTGATCCACCTGGTAGAGTTTTACCAGCTTAACAGGGGCATCCTGCCCTGCAAACTCAAACACCCCTGCACTGTGGTGACCTTATGACCCCTCCTCCTGAAACCTGCAAGCAACACACACACACACACACAGATGTAACTGAAAAACTGGATTTTTATTTCTTTTTTTTTGTTCAATTTCTGGTTTATTTTTATTTCACAAATAAGCTGACGCAACCCACGGGCATGAAAACAATTCATTCTCACAGCTCTGGGATTAGCACGGAAACTTTTGGGAATTATTATGGGACAACTTTCCAGGATGCCCTGTCCTTTGGTTTTGACAAGGGTGCCTGTGTTTTTTGTTTTTCAACGGTCTCTGTGGTGATTATCATAAGCTTTCAATGAATTCAAGATGACTTCATCATTCAGGACATGACACTAAACACCCCCCTCCCCCTATAAACTGATCAGATCGGGACAGTCATTTCGTGTGGTGTGTCTGCAAGGACTTGCAATTGCAAAGAGTTACTTGATGACGATTGATATGTATTATGTTATTTCCTACCTGAACATTTTGCACTCTCGAGCTGAACACAGGTGATCTGCTTCATCCTGAGCTTACCGCGACAACTGTTACCCATTTGCCTTCCTCCTACCGATCACCTTTGTTTAATTTTGTCAATGATAGGATTAGTACAGTGGAAATTGCAGTTATGACCATTTGAGGTGACACTTCCTCGGTGACAGCCAAAAAAATACACAAAAACCTGGTTTTTAATACATCACAGCTAGGAGAGACTAGCCACAAGGGGTAGCAGACTTGCACTTCAAAGAACAAAATGATACTTGATCGCTATATGCTTTACCAGCATAAGAGTTAGTTACGTTTGGAGTTCGAATCAAGCTTTGCCTTAAAGGAATGTTCTGGGTTAAATATAACTTAAGCTCTGTCAACATTACCGGTCGCATGCTGTTGATTGAAAAAGAAAATGGAAAGAGCATCAACAGCCATATCTTAATAATTTAAGTTTATATGAGGTTAAAAAAACTTGCTTTGTAAGTGGATTTCAATCAATATATTAGATTTTCAATTAGTTTCAGACAATTAGTCAAACACGTGTTTTTATCGCAGCCTAAAGGGACAGTTCATTCAAAAATGTAATTGTCGTAGTTTGGAAAAATGGTCATCCTCGTGTATTTACAAACATGTACGTGGAACACAAATGAAGATACTTCGAAGAATGTTGTCCAAAAAGTAAAAAAAATAGCAAAACATGAAACTATTAACTTTTTAAAACCATTTTTTGTCAAGTTTCAAAATTTATATGTGATAAATATATAAATATATATTTATATTGAGTTCCACAAATAATTCATAATGATTTGCAACTACATGAGCATAAGAATTTAGTTTTTAGAGTAAACTTGTTTGTTTATGTGCGATTTAACTCAGAAATTAGTATTAGAATTTACGTCACAAAGGGTAACAATCCATAATCACAATATTTTCATTCCTAATTGTTCATAATTATGCACATCACTATCACTTGTCTATTTAGAAACAAAATGGACTGT
Source organism: Danio kyathit (assembly GCA_903798195.1). NCBI lineage: Eukaryota > Metazoa > Chordata > Actinopteri > Cypriniformes > Danionidae > Danio > Danio kyathit. The sequence continues at coordinate 26,970,514 of LR812537.1, read as the reverse complement.
TTGAATCCACTGAATTTGCAATAGTTATTATATATATATATATCAGGAGGCACATGCTTTGCTCCTGGTGTAATCGATTGTTCATAGTTTATATTTGGAGCCATTATAAAAACTTGACCCGGGCCTTAAAGGGCCACTGAAACTTGACACCGGCCTCTTCAGTATGGCGAATCCCACCCTGAGCACAATTCAAGAGGGTTATTATTTGTTTCCAGGTCGTGTTACTTTGTGAACGTACCTAGCTATTAGAAGCTTAACAACTGCCTTTTCAAATCACTGTGCTGTTCTTGAGCCATGTTAAAACCCTAAAAGTGACAGGCCAGGCCCAAACTGTGCGCCTGAAGGGACGCGGGATCGCACACACACACACAGGCTGGAAGACTTTGCGAAGTCACGTCTCCCAGGCGTGTCTGTAATCCTCAGAGGCTGCGTGACATAATGCGGTGAGGAGATTATCTCTTCTGCCAGCTTTGCAGTAAAAGCGGGTGTACGGTTACCTGCGGCGCTGCTTCATCAGTCTCCTGTCTGTCCCGACGTCCGCCTTGTTACTCTTCCAACACTGGCCCAGCAAGACTAAGCTATGGTTTTATATGCTAACTCTGACAGTTGACTGTTATACTGCTGAGCTAGAACCACACGCGCCTAGGACGAGAGTGTGTACGACGCACACTGCGATTGTCAAACACTTTATGATACCACACAAGCACCTTTTTTTTAATTTTCGCATACGATTCACGCTGTTTAACTTATGTGAAACGCTTTATTCATCTCAGATGTTAGCTACGACTCTGATCTGCCTTATTTTACGTTATTGCTTTGTTATCGCTTCATACGTAAATCATTTGTAAATTGTTATGAAAAGTACAAGCTTTACGCATTGGGCGTCAGGGATTGTGGTTGGCTTTTTTATCATGTTGTTTAAGTTTAAAGGAACACTTTTTTGAGGGAACAGGCTTAAACTAGGGTTAAACAGTAGAGTTTTACCGTTTTTGAATGCATTCAGATTAACTCTGGGTCTGGCGGGAGCACTTTTAGCTTAGCTTAGCATAAATTATTGAATCGGATTAGACCATTAGCATCTCAAAATTAGCTTTCTTTAATTTTCCTATTCAAAGCATGATTATTCTGCAGTTGAACGGTGTACTAAGATGTAAAATTTAAATTGAATAGGTTGATATGAGCTATACTCTTATTCCAGTGTAATAATCAAGGGACTTTGTTGCCATTCCATATCCGTATCAGCCTGGAAAATAGCAACCTTTCCTTTTCCGTTGGACTTGGTATACAGTGTAGAGTAAAGGTTTAAATAGGAAAATTATCAAATTCTGAGATGCTAATGGTCTAATCCAAATCAATGATTTATGCTAAGCTAAGCTAAAAGTGCTCCTGGCAGACCCAGACATCAGATAGAGAGATTCAGAAATGGTAAAACTGTCTAACTCTAGTGGCCTATTTCCAAAAAAGTGGAGTGTTCCTTTAAGTCACAATTTCCAGTCTGGAAGTTAGACAAGGACGCCTGATTACGTTGATTAAGTATGTTCTAACTGGAATACACAAGTGTGAAAGTGGATTTGCTCCGTCCAAATCAAGCTCAAGTCTTAGGGTTTGGATGATGCTTATTTTCGTCAGACTTGTGCTGTTGTGCGGCTCACAGTTATGAAACGCCAAACGTGCATGTGAAATATTACCTTCCCTTCCATGCATTGTATCGTTTTGTGAAATTGGTGACTGTGTAGAGATTATTTCATCTGTATGTTTGGCTCACATACAGCTTTGTCTATCAGAAACATGCAAACAGTCACGCTCTTTTAAGTATGTGAAGCCTAAAGAGAGGTAGTAGATCTAACACTGTATTAAACACCATCTATTACTATATAAATGTGGTGTGCTCCAAAACAGAATGAAGATGTTGTGCTTAAAGTGCATATTATGCATATTCCCTCTCAACATGTACCAGTGTGAAATATTTTTAGCTTATATCATGTTTTCATTTTTATGTCACAAATGTCTTTTTATAAAGAGTATATATTACAGTATTAAATTAAGGATGTCTACTGTTGTCTTTTCTTACTGTTGATATGATGTCAAAAATGGTTGTTAGATTATAGAGAGAATTCTTCAGATTATTCATACTACACAGGAAATAGGCTAACATTTCCATTACAAAATATTATTTTGAAACTTAGCTCATGAATAAGAATGTAATAAATACATTTTATTAAATATATATTATTTAACAGCACAAGTTATTTATAGACAATCCTCGTATTTTCACACTTTAGTGCTTTGCGTTTCAGTATGAATTCTGCTGTAGTTTATAGTATGAACAAAAATCTGCCAATGCACAAGTTAAAGACTAAAATTGGGCTCGTCCGGGATTTGAACCCGGGACCTCTCGCACCCTAAGCGAGAATCATACCCCTAGACCAACGAGCCTTAAAAATTGGAGGTATTATAGTCTGCCACGTTGCACAGGGACTTTCGGACCAAGTACTAGAAATTGAGTAATTTTGCGGTGTTTATTTTGGTGGAATCTGGCGCTATCTGGTGGCTTAAGCCTGCAATCACAGAGACCATCCGCTTGTGCTGATACGGCAACTAATAAATACCGTCAGGTTTGATATGATAGAATGTGTGAAAATAATCAAACCTTAGACTACAGCTACCCCAAACACTAGTGACGGTGAAGAAGGGACTTTCTTGAACTTTTAAGCTTTAAAACAGACGCCGTTGTATCGTATATCCTTTTTTTACGGGACTTCCTTAAAGGGTTAGTTCACCCAAAAATGAAACTTGTTAGCTTATCACAACTCATATGTCGCCCCTGGGACCTTCGTTCATCTTTTAAACACAACAAGATATTCAAGATGAAATTACTAACTTAATTTGTGTTCCGAAGACGAACAAATGTCTCAGGGAAGGGTGAGTTAACATGTTTTTGGGAGGATTACAAACTTTTAAAACCGATAAATATACCTTAAAGTTCTTGTCCAAGTGCTACCAATTCATCAGTGTAGGTTGCAGCGCCCTATTTTGGTTTAAAAACTAATTGCTTTGTGAGATAGGAGGTCAGACTTAACCGTATTGCTGAATAGAAATATGATTTTCATAGCATATACCATCACACATTGTGTTTTATCTGAAACTGTAAACAATGTATTGCATAGGCTACTAGAAAATAAATTTTAATTTTGCAATCTAGTTGTATAGAATCACTATTTAGTGGTTAATCTCTGAATTTAGTAAAATATACATTACAGACGTGCAGGCTACGAAGCCAGTGTCTGCAAATGAAGCATATAAAAAGTTGACATTTGCTTTATTTTCAATACTGTCATTACCTTGATGATCTCTGTTTTTTATTATTATTATTATTATTATTATTATTATTATTATTATTATTATTATTATTATTATTATTATTATTATTATTATTATTATTATTATTATTATTATTATTATTACTACAGTGGCGCAGTGGGTAGCACGATCACCTCACAACAAGAAGGTCGCTGGTTTGAACCTTGGCTGGGTCAGTTGGCATTTCTGTTTGGTATTTGCATGTTCTCCCTGTGTTGGTGTGGCTTTCCACTGGGTGTTAATTGTGCTTGTTTTATTGTTGTGAAAATCTTTCAATAGGCATCCAATGTTGTTTAGTGGGGTAACCCTGTTTATGGACAGTACAATTCCCTATATTGTTCTGGTTGGAGCCAATATAACGCCTGGATCTAGATGTGTCCGTATACTATTCCCTGCTGCAGATTTTTAAAATGAATTAATTCAAAATAAAATATTTTTTTCAAGCACAATTTAAACAAACAAATATCAATATGAAGAAACACACTGAAGAAACACAAAACATCACCACATCAAGTTATGGGCTCAAAAAGTATTTAAAAAATAATTACCCTTGATTTACAGTACCAAATAAAAATTCAAATATTTACTGTATTTTAAGATCCTAGGGCAAATAAAGACCTCAAACAACAATTAAATATTATGCCAAATTGTTATTCATCATAACTGCCATTTAACAACCCATGGGTTGCATTTAAATCTTTGATCACAATTAAATCCTGTCACAGATTAAAAAAAGCCTTGGTGTAAAAAGCTCAATAAAGTAAAAGTGAAGTAAAGAGAGAGTGAGATATACCAGTTTATAATATGTGTACTCTTTTTTTATGTTAGCAGTTATCATACCTTTTATTTTTATTTCAGCATTTATTGGACCCTTAACCCCAACTTCTTTTTTTTTCCTGGTTTTTCATATTTCCAACTTTGCTGGCCCACAAAACTCAGTAGACACATACTTTCCAGAAAATTATTTATTTGAGCACTAGTTTTTATATATATTGATATAAGCAATGTGTCATTTTTTAAAAAAGTTTTTAAATGTACACCCATAACTCATAAAGCCCTTGTTGTTTATATTAATTAATCTAAGATTATTATTATTATAAAGCTCTGAAGCTGCCCAGAAAACAAACAAAAAAAGATTTATATGGTTGAAATTACCAGTTAAAATGTGTTTCTTGGCAGTGTGACAGTTGCATGTTCTTAAAGAACATTTACATTGTGAAGTCACTTTGCATTGGAGCTCATGCTTCAGTGCTCTGGAGGTCTTTATAGATCTGACTTCATGATTTTATGACTGACAGCTCTTCTTCATCATAACTGATTCATAAGAAAACATGACTGTAATAGCTGTTATTATTTGGACACTCTCAGTTTGCACCTGGAGTAAGTACTATAAAATAAAAAAAATCATAATTACTATAATCAGCAGATTTATAGAACACTAGAAATAAATGCAGAAACTGAAATCAATTTGTTTCATATATTGTTTTTATGATCTGAGCATGTGAAGTCAACAAATTATTATTATTATTATTATTATTATTATTATCATCATTATTATTATTATTATTATTATTATTATTATTATACTATATTTCACCTTATATGTTTGATTTTAAATTTAAAATCTTCATTGTAATCAATTAAGTTCCAAGTGATATGCAATATATAAACTTATACATGCTGGGCAAAAAGTGGGCTCATTCTGTACAGTATTTCATTTTATTTTACAGTGTTTTCTGTTTTTTTTTTTTTTTTAGGTTGTGTAGGGCAGATTCTGACTCAGTCTAAAGATCAAACTGTGCTGCCTGATCAGACTGTCACTATTCATTGTAATCATATACCAGCAGTGGATTGTTGGAATAGTAAGTCTCAGCGTTGCATGTCCTGGTTCCATCAGATTCCTGGAGAAACTCCTAAACTCCTGATCTATTTAGTAACAGAAAGAGCTTCAGGTGTTTCTTCTAGATTCAGCGGCAGTGGAAATGCAGATCACACAGATTTTACTCTGACCATCAGTGGAGTCCAGCCTGAAGATTCAGGAGATTATTACTGTCAGAGTCAACATAACAAGCGAGTCCCTGGGGCCAATGTCTTTGTGTTCACACAGTGAACAAGCTTCATACAAAAACCCCCTTGGCTGAGTTTTCAGAGTTGCAGTTTTGAGCTTCTTGTTGATGATGAAGATCACAGAAGAGACTCCTCAGACAGCTGAACTGATTATGTTCATTATTAACACACTCCAACCAATTTGCTTAATAATATAATAATCAGAAAGTCTCAATCAAATCTCTGCATAAATTGCAGTTAAATAAAATAACATCAAACTTCATAATGAAAGAAATCACACAGTGATTAAAGCTAATATAATGAAAGCATATTGTAACAGCCAGGCCAGGTTCTTCCCACTCAAGCTGCGGTCACACTGGACTTTTCTCCCATTCATACGCACGCTAATGCGTCAGACCGGAAACGCAGGGTCATGCGTCAAGTTTCGCAGTTCGCTGCGGTGCAAAGTTCAAGCTTGGTGAGTGTCGGCAGACGTCTTCCTGCCAATTATTGAAAATTCGGCGAAATTTGGATGAGAAACACAGGAGAAACCATTTTTGCAGCATAAAAGTATTTTTTATTATAGTCAATATTTTTTTATTTTAAAAAAATCTGTGAAAGTATGAGCGTAAAGTAATATATTGCTGTGATTACTGTCTTCTAGGCTAAAAGATGGAACCATTTTGAAAGATGTAAAAAACACACAGAGACTGCTAGCCAGTTTTGAGGAAAACATGACACAGCGGGGTTAGTTGTAACAGTTACAAATAAGCCAGACACTGTTGGACACCAATTAAACTGACACAATATTTTTTTATTTTATTTTGAGTGTAATGTTGAGAACTTTTTAAATAAAAATGTTTTTAATAGAAAACATTTTTTAATAGAAAAAAAATATTTTATTGGTAATAATGCAAATAAATGCATTGTATAATAATGGATACATGGATAATAATGCAAATAGATTCAAATGTGTTTATCCAATAAACAAGTAAATACATAAACACACTGTGCTATGTAGAATAAAAAAGAAATGAGCCAATTACTGAGGAAATACATCTACTATTTAAGGGAAACTGAGTTTAAATTAATTGTGTGAAATCTGCCTTTTTAAGCATGTGTTACAACTAACCCCCTGTCTGTTACAACTTGCCCCGCAGGTGGGGTAAATAGTAACACTTTTACTTTTGGCAATACTGCACAGAAACCATAGGTCCGGCAATCATAATTTCAGTGCTCATTTGTAGGAGAGGCTTGTGTGTTATTGGTAAAAAAAATGGTTTGTCTAACCCCATTACTTTGTTCATTATTTGACCAAAACCAAAAAGTGTTACTTTGTGCCCCACTCTCCCCTAATTCCGCCCCTTTTCGCAGCGCCGTACAACAGAATTTCGAACCCACAAACTCTAGTGTGACCGCAGCTTCAACCCCATTCACTCCGATCACCATCACCTGATTTCTGATAAGTCCAGCACCTGAATGTCATCCACAGCCATCGCTCAAGCCCCATAAATACCTGCCTTCAATATGCACCTCACGCCATTCGGGGTCTGGCTTCGTCAATAGACAGAAGGACTAACTCACCTACAGTCAGTGTTATCTAGCCATTTCTAAAAGTATACTTACCTGTCTCATTTCCCTGTTATTGCCAGTATTCCTCGTCTCTCCTTCCTAGTGTGATTCCATCCTGGTTTTGTCTGGTTGTTTATTTCCCAATCCCTCCGCGTACCTGGCTCTATCTCGTTCTCTGGTCCCTCCGCATCATCTGGTCTACATCTCTGCTGCAATAGACTCTTGTTGGTCATACCATTCATCTGCCATTCATTTAAATAAACTGTCTTTATACTCACAGCTCTGGTCTTCATCCTCCTGTGCCACATATAGTACTTTATTACTAATTTCAATAAAAATATTCAGTCAGTGGAGAGATTGGGGAACTTCTACTTTCTGTAACGTTTAACTATATTTATAAAAAAAAAAACATGATTATAATAAAACGAAATAAAAGCTTATTAAATGACTGAATAAATAAGTAATTTTTAAATTAATCTTCTAAGAAAGAAATAATGCACTCTCAATTTTTTTTTAATTGCTACAAGCATTGTGCAGAACTGAAGCCATGTTTTCCAACCGATTCATATGATCAGCCAAACAGAAGTCTATGCAGATCAAACTATGAATCATTTTTCGTTGCTTTTGCACAAAATGCAATCAAGTGACAAAAGCAAGTTTTCAGTGTACCGCATGCAAACAAATTAATAATAATAAAAATATATATTTTTTAAAAGTCTGACGTTAAATGATGTTTCAGTTACATCACTAGTGAAAAATATGTATCTTTTGATGATAATGGAACTATGTACTGGTATTTTAGGTACAATGGCTATATTTTTACATGTACCAACATTTATTTTGTGTGTGTGTGTGTGTGTGTGTGTGTGTGTGTGTGTGTGTGTGTGTGTGTGTGTGTGTGTGTGTGTGTGTGTGTGTGTGTGTGTGTGTGTGTGTGTGTGTGTGTGTGTGTGTGTGTGTGTGTGTCTGTGTGTCTGTGTCTGTGTGTGTGTGTGATCAAAGTTTTATTGAACAGTTGGAAATAATCTAGCATGCATTGTTATAGACAAGAGAAGCAAGCAACTGCATTTTCTATTAATACACCACCCCACCCACCCCTGCTGAAAAGAATAAATAATTAAACAAAAAAGGAAACAAATCAAAGCCAAAAAACAAGGAGAGAATAATAAAAATAATAATAACAATAATAATAATGATAATAATAATAAAAAGGTTACAATACATATAAATAAATAACTAATGTAAATAAATGAATATATTTGCCTCTGCATTTAACTTCTTACAATAACACTTTTAACAAAGGTAGATACATTGGACTTTTGCACATAGGTTAAATAGGTTTTGCAATGTCCAAGAACATATACATCCAGTGTTTCCGGTCCAGGGAGTGTGGAGGCTGCCAACGTAAAGCTAACTTTTTTTTTTTTTTTTTTGCTGCTGTTAGAGCATATATATATAGATGTACAGGTATGTCTGATTTCAGTATATCCTTCAAGGTCAGTGACTCATTTTCCCAAAAGTTATTTACTTCAAGACATTCCCAAAACTTGTTTGTATTTATTTGTTTATTTTGGCTATGAAATCCTTTGAGCAGAAATTACAATTGGGAGATGATGTTGGTTTCATTAAGTGACGTTTCCAAGGAGTGAGGTAAATTCTATGAATCATTTTGTGATGAAGTACTGTAGATGATGATTAGGGTTCTGTGAAGTAAGTTTAAAGTTAGTCCATAATAGAGTACCAACATGAATCATCATCATTTGTAGAAGAGTTTGTCACACAATTCTTTATGCCAGATGTTCATAATTGGTAGTTTTTGTATGATGCCTCTAAAAATAATAGATACAGAGCAGATACTAGACCTTTCGTATTTACTTGTAATGTCAAAATACTGTGAATTCTAATGGAGGGAATGTTTACTCTCCACAGGACACCATAAGCTTTCATTGCAGATCTCAGATGTAAATAAAAGAAAAAAGATGTCCCTGGAAGATTATATTGTGCCTTCAGATCACTAAAGGAGCGCGTGCCATCTTCCCCCCAAATGTCTGCTAAAGTATGAATGCCTCTGTCACGCCAGTCTGGAAAAATAAAAGGCTTGTTTTTCCGTGAGTCCGTGATTATGAAATATAGTGCTATGGGAATTCCATTTAATATTCATATGGAGTAATTTATCAACTTTGGGCCAAACAGAGAGAAGATATGATATGATTGGTCCAAATTGTGGGATACATGTACCAACATTTTAAAGCGGATTGCAATACATGACAGGAATTATTTTGTTGTACTATGCAAAGCTTTCCTCTATAACTTACATTTTGGCAAATGTTTTAAACTAAATGTAGAATTGATATATGTATATGTCAAATTGCAGCATTTTTTCATTGTTATTATACATTATTTAGCACGTTCAAGAGAGTAAAAAGGAGGTGAACGTAAAAGTGCATACTGATGTACATGACATTTCAAACATTTAAAAAGGTGTTAATTTCTGTAATGCTATCTGCTGTTAGTGTTTTTAGGTCACTGTGTTATTAATAAAATGTATTAAAATATGCTGAATTAAAATTGTTGTCAGTGGTTTGGCTTATTTTTTGAGATGCACTTTATGAATTGCTGTGTTGATAATGGACTAATAGTTGACTTGTTGTTGGTAATGCACACTGTATTGTGCAAACATTGCTTTAGTATTACACAATGCTTGTTAGTAGTTGAAAAAAACTGAGGCTGAGTGATATGTACAGTTGCAAAAAAGTGTGTTCGGCTGGAACACAAATACATAGCACTTTTATTTAAACTCATATTTATTTAAATTCATAATACCAACAACTCAAACAATCATTGTTTATATCTGACACTGAGATTAGTGCTATTATTATTATTAGCAATAGTAATACTTATTATTTACTATTTTTAAGTTACCAAAGAATAAATGAAAGGTTTGTCAGTGTGGGAGATTCTTGTTCTCAGAAACATTTACATTGTGAAGTCACTTTGCATTGGAGCTCATGCTTCAGTGCTCTGAAGGTCTTTATAGATCTGTGACTTTATGATTTTATGACTGACACCTCTTCTTCATCATAACAGATTCAAAAGCAAACATGACTGTATTAGCCATCATTATTTGGACACTCTCAGTCTGCACCTGGAGTAAGTATATAGAAATTAATTTTGTTAAAGAAAACTAGAATTGTAGACTAAATAAATGCTTAAGTCAAGCATTTAGAATTTCTCTCAGTGAACAGTTTACATGCATTAATTATAAAAATCAGATTTTATGATTCTTGTATGCGGAATCAACACAATGTTATCATTAAATTTAGTCATAATAGAAGTTCCATATTTTGAGCAAAATATATGTGTAATGTATATGTGTACAGTTTTATTTTATTTATCTTTCTACTTTTTCAGGTTGTGTAGGGCAGATTCTGACTCAATCTGAAGATCAAATTGTGCTGCCTGACAAGACTGTAACTATTCACTGTAAACATACACCAGCAATAGACTGTGTTAAAACAAACACCACTCAGCGTTGCGTTTCGTGGTATCATCAGATTCCTGGAAAAACTCCTAAACTCCTGATCTATTATGTATCAGTAAGAGCTTCAGGGGTTTCTTCTAGATTCAGTAGCAGTGAAATTAGAAACAAAATAGATTTTACTCTGACCATCAGCAGAGTCCAGCCTGAAGATTCAGGAGTTTATTACTGTCAGAGTCAACATAGTAAAACAGTAGCACCTGCAAAACCAGACTGGGTGTTCACACAGTGCAAAGGCCTCATACAAAAACCCCCTTGGTTGAGTGTTCAAAGTTTTTTGTTAACATTTTAACACTTTTTTTATCCATATCTTTACAGTTTTTTTTTATTTTTATAGTCATAACATCGATTACCAGTTTCAGAACCTTGATGTTATTTTTCATTTTGAAATGATATTACAGTAAATGACACAAATGTAATATTTGCAGCACAAGCAGAAAATGCTCAGTTTAGTTTCAACTGATGTCAGAGTACTCAGTTTTAATAGACAAGTTTAGCTGTGAGCATGTTTTGATGTTTTTAGTTTAGGAGATTTGGTTTTGAGAATTAAACTCTGCTAGGTGCCCAAATCCAAGATCTAAGTATACAGGAAAACAACAATACAGTTAATTACTCATAATAATAATAATAATAATAATAATAATAATAATAATAATAATAATAATAAATAATAATAAATATTTATAATAATTATCATTCTTATTATTATTAATCAATAATTATAATGTCATATATGCAAAAATCTGGTGTAGCCAAATGAAAAAGTATACATAAATGAATAATGGCATATATTATTTACATTATACAACTATACATTAAATATGTTTTTTTAACAATAAGTGCTGTTCTTTTTCTGAGAAAGAACATTTACATTGTGAAGTCACTTTGCATTGGAGCTCATGCTTCAGTGCTCTGAAGGTCTCTATAGATTTGTGACTTTATGATTTTATGACTGACACCTCTTCTTCATCATAACAGATTCACAAGCAAACATGACTGTAATAGCTGTTATTATTTGGACACTTTCAGTCTGCACCTGGAGTAAGTATATAGAAATTCATAGCATCAGCTCATTTACAGAAAGCAGAAATTAAGCTATTCACAAGATTCAAAGTTCATTCTATGTATGTACTTGAAATGGTTTATTTTATATCTATGGTCTCAGCATGCAGTAAATTTTATGTTAATATTAAAAACTTGCATTTTTTATCTTCAATTCGGTTTATTCAGTTTTAATTAATAGGCAAAATATGACACGCATACTTTGTCCTTCTAATACAACAGAAAAACATTTTGTTTGCATTTTGTGTCTTTTCAGGTTCTGTAGGACAAACTGTGACTCAATCTGAAGATCAAACTGTGCTGCCTGATCAGACTGTCACTATTCACTGTAATCATAAACCAGCAGTAAACCGCATTAAAAAGGGCACTAATCAAGACATCATGTCTTGGTACCATCAGATTCCTGGACAAACTCCTAAACTCCTGATCTATTACACATCAGACAGAGCTTCAGGTGTTTCTGCTAGATTCAGTGGCAGTGGAAGGGACACAGATTTTACTCTGACCATCAGTGAAGTCCAGCCTAAAGATTCAGGAGTTTATTACTGTCAGAGTGCACATAACAAAGGAGTCTCTGGGACAACAGACTTGGTGTTCACACAGTGAAAAAGCCTCATACAAAATCCTCCTTGGTTAAGTTTCAGAGCTGCAGTTTTGAACTTCTGCAGATGTTGATATTGATGATCATTATTCATCTCACTGACTTTATACACAAACACACAGACACACAGAGACTCTTCAGGCTGCTGAACTTATAATGATCATCATTTTTGATGTTGACAAACTTCTCAACATATTTTATTAATAAAAAACATCAGAAAGTATCACGTGTGCTCATATATTACAATCTAATAAAATATATTCATGATAGTGAAAATAAGATAAATCAATTATTATGACAATTCAGCTTTTACATCAATGTATGCTTATATTTCACTTTATTTTATGATTAAAGGAGCAATTGAGGACATTGTTTGTTACTACACTTATTGTAATCAAATGTTTAAATGATAACCGTAAATTCATTAATGAGATCAGTAAAATAATCAAATTACTATTTTTAATTGGGTAACATTTTACATTAAGTTTTGTATTAGTAAATGTTAATTAATGCAGAAAATTCTTATTAATCCCAAAATACTAAACATGACAATCACTAACTTATAGGGCAATTTATATTTTGCTCCTTAAAATTATGTTTGTTTAAAAGTATATTTTGCATTTTAGATTGCTTTTACTATTTTTTTACATTACATTTTTAACTCCATTATTTATTGTTAGACTTTTCTTCTCTTCTCTTCTCTTCTCTTCTCTTCTCTTCTCTTCTCTTCTCTTCTCTTCTCTTCTCTTTTCAGATTTCCATTCCTCAATTACTTATAGCAACACCAAGGTAAAATAGTTTTCAATAAAAATCTAAACAAAAATCAGTCAAATCAAACCAAACAAAAACAATAAATAAATAAACAATTAAAAATAATCTCTACTTATGATCAGGTTCATATTTTGATGGCTTGTTAATGTTAAAAAAAATTCAGTTTTTGCCTTAACGTGCGCTAATATTTCACTGTATTTAATGGTTAGAAGAGTAAATGAGGACACTTATTAAATTTTCAATTTGTAAACAAATGTGTAAAAGATAATCGTAAACAAATGAATAAGATCAGTAAAAGAAACTAATTATTATTTTTAATTGGGTAAGCTAGAATAAGATTGCATTGCTTAAAATAACTGCTGTAAATTTTATTTTCACAGCAACTGTTACAACAACATGATTAAATGCTTTTGATAAACGTGTTGTTCATTGTTTGTTCTTTTTAGTGAATACATAAATTTATCTATGTGTCCCGTATTGTAAAATGTTACAATTACTTTTCTAAACATGATTTACTCTTCTAATAGATAAAATACCTGGTATAACAAATTTTAAAAAGAAGAAAAAACTGTCTGAAGGAGAGCTAAGACAGTGTGCATCTGAAATAAAATATTTCTATATTTATATTTATTCTTATATTAGTCATTGATATTCATTTTCAATGCTAAATAAATAAATAAGGAAATAAATAAATATCTGCTATTCTGTGTATTTAGAAAATAGAAAAATATTTGGTAACACTTTATTTTGATGGTCCATTTGAGTATTAGTAGACTGTCTGCTTAATATCTGTTGATACTGACGTTTAACAGTCCTTCAACAGACATTTAACTGACTATAAGAAACTTTGCAAGCAGTGGCGGCTGGTCAATAGAGGGCGCTGGGGCGCCGCCCCCCTTCAAGTTAGAGCCCTTTAATATGTTAATGTTTATTATCACAAATATTAACAAAATAAATTGATTTAATTATAACATTCTAACATTTATTGTAGTCATACTAACATTTATTGAAAAAAAATGTATGAACAATATTTTTCATATGTGTGCGGGGCGCCGGACTAATGGGTGTCTATGTAGGTACACGAACATTTTCAATGCACGTGATATGACAATAAGCTCTAATTGGCCTGTTTTAAATTGTCTTTGGGGCGCAGCGCTCTGCGCCCCGAACACTCCCATTTTGTTGTTTAGAACGAATCATATTGTTTTTATATGATTGGCCTTATGTGATTGGACCATTCTCACCAAAGAGCTTAGAATGCAATAGGTGCGTTCGACTTCATGCAGCGCTGCGCAGATCGATCAAAGTCTGTCTTAAAGTGGTGCATGCTGGTTAGAAATTTTGTCCGGACTGATGCTGCGCTGACGCCATGTGACTGTCACATGTGGCATCAAAGTACCGCGACAGTGCTCCGAGATCAGACGATTGACTCAGCCCGCGCAGCACCTGAACAGCGGCTGCTGGAGCTGCGATGACATCACTGATGTTACACGATTGGCTGAGTTCACAGCATGACAACAACCACGTGTGTTTCGGGTTTATTATTGGAGAAATTCCGATTCACAAATTTCAAAACAAACAATTAACTTTTCATACCCTCTCTATCTTGTACACATCATGCTTAAGACTACAAATATTTTACTGCACCATCATCTTTTGTTAAGTAATTTGTTCATAATGTCTAGATTGTTTGAACAGGTTTATTCAGCCTTTTTTATACAGACTACTGTATTATACATTTTAGTAAATAACCAAATATTAACTCAAATAAGTCTTACAGACTTATAATAAATTAATTATCATCATTGATCCTGACACCCCTATAAAGATTTCTTAACAAATTAAGTAAAAAATATTTTATTAAATATAAAACTGTATGATTCTTAAATATTTTATTTTCTGTTAAGCCGTTTATGCAGAAATGTTAAAAGTGACATTGATGTACCTGCTCTTTCTGGGTATTTCCTATTTAGTGTAGCTCATTTATTGTGGTCCTTTTGTTCAATCTCTATGGATTAAAGTGCTTTTAATTATCCAAAATAATCATTGTTTAGGACTTAATCAAAACACAGTGTTTTGGGTTTTACACTAATATATATTGGAAAGTTTTTTATCTATAAATGTAAGTAAATGTAAACCCTTTTTTAGCATATTCAAACAAGCTCTGGAACAGTATTGCCATACTATTCAACATCTAGTAGCCCAAAGTCTGATGCTTAAACTCCAAGAATTTGTGCTTATTGTTTTGTTTAATAGGCCTATTTGTGGATATTTATTTCCTTTTTATGTGCTCTCTCGTTTTCCCCTTATTTCTCATGTGTTTGTTATATAAGCTACTTTTAATTCATAATTCCCTTGTTTAAAATAAACTATAGTTTGTAGAGACTGTATTCTGTTTTATTTGTACTGTAAATCTTTTGTTGTTGTTGCAATAAATAAGCAAATAAATGAATGATCCCGCCATGTGATCGGTCATCATGACAGCAGCAACTTCGAGCTCCGAAGTGTCCGGCTTGACGGCTCCGTTTTCAACTCCGCCCCCGCCTGCGCTCGGCTAATCTCGTTGGTCACCGGCTGCAGCTGTGCTTCATGTCGAACGCACCTAATTTCTCGAGATGAAGGAAAATTCCGTTGGATCTTTGCAAAGATATCCGTTCACAAGGCGTTTGGATGAAGAAAAAAAGATCAAGGAGCTTGGACCAGATCGACCATCCTTGCAAATTCACCAGTAGTCAAGTCATCGCGAGCGCGCAAATATTCGGGGCTTTTCCAGCACTTGTTATGACAAACGGAGTTTGCCAAGTTGTGATGTACAGTAAGTCATCCCTTTTACTATTTCCGTGTGCTGTTTCAAACAGCATGACGCAAGAGAGGCTGAATGCATTGGCCATACTGTCAATAGAGAAGAGACTGGTGACTGAGATGACTGACTTTAACCAAAAAGCTATTGAGAAATTTTCAAGCCAGAAAAAAAAAGAGAGCATAATTTATTTTCAAGTAGTGCTACTGGCCAGTGATTAGGCAACATTTGTTTGTTTGTTTGTGTGTGTGTGTGTGTGTGTGTGTGTGTGTGTGTGTGTGTGTGTGTGTGTGTTTTACTGATTATCTTGATTACTTCATTACTGATAATAAACCCAAATTGAACTAAAATGAACTGATTTGTGATGCATTTATTGTATGCTTTAGTCATATTTTAGTTTTTTGATGCATCACTCTGAAAATGGTTTTTACAGTCTTACTTTACCAAAAGTTTTATTTTTCTGGTGTTTGCGCCCTCCCCACATTTTTTAACACCAGCCGCCACTGTTTGCAAGTACATGTCAACTTACACTAACCCCAACCCTAACACCAACCTAACAGTCTACTTATAATCTAATGAGATATAGTTGACATGTAGATGCAATGTAATTTATATTCAACAAACGGACCATCAAAATAAAGTGTGACCAAATATTTACTTACTTCCAACTGAGAGTCGAGTGCCTCCACCAAACGTGTACCACAGTGATACAAACCCAATCATCAGCTGTACAAAACCTCCTGCACTAAAACTGACGCCTACAAGAGCCCAGTGTCATTTTACAACAAAAAAAATAAATAAATAAAATAGATGAAATAATTAAAGAAAATCAGGTAAAGATAAAGATAATGATGAAATTAATAAAGCTGCAAAATCCAGTTTAATTTGATATTTCCCAAATGTACTAGACAAATTTTTATTAGGGCAAAAATACTAAATATGACAATCATTAACTTACAGGTAAATGATTTTTTTTGCTCCATAAATAGTATTTGCTTTTTAGACTGCTTTTGTTGATTGCTTATTTTAGTTTTTATCATTTTATGTATTACTAGACTGCTCTTTTTCTCTTGTCAGATTTCCATTTCTCTATTACTTGTAGAAACACCAATTTTGTTTTTAATAAATGATAAAACAACAACAACAACAACAAATAATAATAAGAATAAATAAATAAATAAACAAATAAATAAATAAATAAATAAATAAAAGTGTCTAATAAATAAAAATATCTCACATCTTGATAGTTTCAATCATTTTAGCACTTACTCTCACAATCTCACAAGTTGGGGGGTTTGTGTTGGGTATGTGTTGATGTTGCGGATGAAGTCAGTACGTTGGATTAGAGCTAAAGATCTTTGCCCGAACCCGACGGGATCCAGCGGGACCCAGCGGGAGTGCTGAGGCTTAGCTGGCGCAGTAAAAGTAATAGTCATGTGATGCATTTCGATTAGCACGAGAAAGTAATCATCATTTGTTACAACATTAAAAATCCATCCCTGCAAAGGTGAAACAAATGATGACAGAGAAGTGAAAAAGAGCGAGTTTTTGACTGTGGTCAGGCCAGCCGCCAGTCCAGAAGGAAAGGTTATTCTAGCCGCCAAGGTATTTCGGCGGTCACTCATACACTGCGTATTACGGTAGAGCGTCTAAACAGCAATGTGTGTACAGCAAGCTGACAGGGAAGATGACGAGGTCACTCGCTACATTGAAACTGCTGTCATGGAAAATTAACGGATGTTCTTGGCAGGTAGAAGATGAACAAACAATCCTACCCAAAACTTGCAAAATTAGTCCAGATCAGAACTCTGCATCTCAAGCCTAGCAGCTGCAAGTAAAAGGTATTCGGTACGCAGCATCCTGAGCGCAGGACTGCGCTAAAGCCATTACAGTGAATTCAATACCTGCACAAAAGCACATAGCCTAATCTTGGTGAGTAAAGGGTTTTTTAAATTGTAACTAAATATTATTAAACCATAAAATCATAATGTAGACTGAGTATACAGGCTAATGTTGGCATTATTCGTTCGGTTATTCAGCTTCCCCGTCGCCTTAATGCCAGATTGTGAAGAGAAGTGGCAAAAGAAATGCCGCAGAGCCTTTATCTTAATTTCGTTATTGCCAAATACCAGTCATAATTTAGAATTTATTTTAATTTAATTTGTTAAGAAAGACTTCTTTTCGTTGGTGTGTTGGCCAATTTAAAGGCTAGGTGTATGTACCTATTTAGAGTGCTGAGATGTTACGATGTTACAGAGGACTTATTTTATTTCTTTGTTCCGACTTCCAAGTGACCTATGTTTGTTATGAATAAATTATGTTAAAACATATAAATGACTCATTCTTGAAAAAGGCAAAAGAGCTGTGTGCATGCCATGTGCACATTTGAATAATGTCGGGTTATTAACGGGTTTGGGCTTTATAAAGCTGTCAATCAAAATGTCGGGCTCGGGCTCGGGCTGAATTCTGTCGGGCTCGGACCCCATCGGGCCTAATTTTTATGGCCCGATTACACCTCTACGTTAGATAGGGCGGCGGGGCGCGTTTGCCGCCCTCACTATTATGACAGACCCCTATTATGCCAGTGTTGTGTTGATGTTGCGGATGAAAGTCAGTATGTTGGGTTGGGCGGCGGGGCGCGTTTGCCGCCCTCATTATTATGCCGCTCTAGGCGGCCGCATAGGTCGCCTCAATGGACGCGCCGGCCCTGCTGACAGTGTTTATAGCTGCTGTCAATACTTTAACCAACAACTGTTTTCTCTAAAACACAAGCCAATATGATTCTCTTCGTCTGGGCATTTTACTGCATCCAAGGTAAATCAAGTGAATAAATTATTTGTTTGTTTGTCCTGCATTAATATTGGTTTGACTTCAGCACAGTTGTTAAATTAGTTGAGATCAGTCAAACAGTCTCTATTGACTGTAAGGTCAACTTTGTAGTTTATAGATACCCACAGGGTTCAATCTCTAAAGATTACTACATCTCCTGGTATCTTCTGAAGCCAGAGGAACCTCCTAAACACCTAATATATTTCACAACAATGAAGACTTCAAGTGCTTCATCTAGAATGAGTGGAGGAGGCAGTTTTCACTCTGGAGGAAACGGTCTTGATTTTACTTTGACCATCAGTGAAGCTAAGCTTGAAGATGCTGAAGTTTATTACTGTCAGAGTTACCATGAGATAAGTGGTAAATCAGTGTTCACACAGAGAAAAAGAGCTTAACAAAAACCTTCCTTGATCAAACCTCAAATGATCCTCTGATGATAGATCCAGGTGCTAAAACCAGAACAAAAATCAAGGTTAATATTTACAGATGTAAAATATTTGTGCATTATTTAATCAGTATAATCTTCAGTCAAAGTAAATAAATAATAATTGATTTTCTTGGTGTTTTTGTGCAACTTATCGGATTTATGTAAAAACAAATCAATTAGAAAAATGAATGACCCAGTTGATTCCTAATATGTGTGAGCTGTTTATTATTCAAAAATAACACTTTTTATTGTTAGTACAGAAGCAGAATTAACCTTTTTTAGTTGTAAACAGTATCACAGATCACATAACATAAATAATCTCATGAAGTTTTGCTCTGTCCAGATATTTAGGCTACATGCACACAATTATGAAAACAGTATCACTGTTCCCCCGCTATATTGTATCAATCAAATTAATAAATTACATACTGAATGCAAATAATAACCACTATTTTAAAATGAATAAGGCTTACATAAGGCTTTTTGTCAAATAAGGAGCCTAAAACAAATCATGTAAAAAAAATTTATCACATATAAAACTATATTTGACCCAAGTGTGCTTTTTATATTTCGTTGTAGTCACAATTAAATTAGGATATTAAGTCTTGTGTAATGGCCAATAGTCAAAGAAAAGAAACGTATTAAGTTAGACTGTCCCCTACTGGATTCTGAGAAGAAGAAGAAAAATGCTAGAACACACAAATTAGAAGCACACGTGACCATTAATGAAACCTTTTGTTTTTTAGAGTTCATAACTGAAACTGTATTATAAAAAGACCTGAAACATTCAGCTATGAAAGTGTTTTGCATATAGACGAAGATTTGAAAGACAAATTACTGCCGGTAATATTTGCTATATTCGGAAACGTCAAACCAGTGCAAAGAGAAATTTCCCTTTAGCGTTCTCCATGTTACACAAAAGCGAATTAAATTAAATCAAATTTTGTCATATTTTTTCTTCAAACACAACATTAAAGATGATTTTTAGCAAAGATCTTGGTCCTTGGTAATTTACAAATGCAAGTCTTGTAGACTGGTGTCATAACACTTATTTGAAAGAGGGTGTAATTAACAACAGTTTTTCACTATTGAGTGAACTATCCTATAGAAAAATATATCCTAATAAAATGCTTAAGCTGTAACCCCATTTGAACCCAATTCATTGGCTTAAATCCATTTTAAGTGGTCTAAATGACTCTTTCTGCAACCATGGACAATAAATGGAGACAATCTGGGAAGGAAGTGAAAGAGCAAGGTGTGCAGTGCTGTCAAGGCTGGGTCTAGCAGACCAACATGTTTTTCCACTGCCTGTGTGGTGGACAAATTGTCACCTTAGAATTATAAGCTTCAAGCTGACATGTTTTGTCAAAATTGAGTTGACATATTCGTATTAAATGACAACTTATTTACATTATGGGATGTTTTTTTTATGTTGTTTACATTTTAGAAAAAAAAAGAAAAAGTTACACACACACTGTTTGCTATATCTAGAATGCAAAAACTTTGAAGCTCAATATCTCACAATCATTCAGAACGCAGATAGAACCTTATAATTCCAAGGTGACGAAATGTCTCTGATTGAGGCCTGCATGAAGAATATATGGTGATGTGTATTACTGAGTAAACTTACAGTTTTGCACAACTTTTCATGTGTAACATGATTTCCATTTAGAGTTTTCTTAGACATTTGGGTTTTTGCAGCTGAGCTCAGTACAACACAACACAATACACAACAATACCATATACTTATTATACTTACAATATATATATATATATATATATATAGTAGGATGTTTTGTAAATTTGTTGTAAAGATCTGGATTTGTGTTATAGTGTATACATTTTAAAATGTCTAAAATGTGACGTATACAAAACTTGCAAAATAAAGTTGTTATTAATGTTTCATCACCAGGGGGCGCCATCACAATGCGTTTGTTTGTGTGAGAGGTTTGCGCTTACCTCTAAGCTCAGTTCCCTGCAACTGTGTGAAACTGAATGGTCAATAAACTGAGTTACAGCGAGACAACAATATTATAATAACATGTAACAATATTATTTACGTAACCCATGCTTAAGTAATTATTTCACGAGATTTAGTAAAGGTGTTGCTGCAGTGAAGTAGCCTGCATGTTTGAAATGTGTTTGTATCATGCTTTACATCTCAAAATTATGTGCATAAGCACGTTTGTGTACAAAAACATACTTGATATCTGCAATATGTGACATGTTCTAAGGCAAGACCACAGTTGAAATTGGTTATAAATAAATAAAAGTCTCCTATATGCATTTTCTTTTCTGAATTATTTTGTTCTTTATCATTTGCATGCTCTGTTGTTGTTGTTGTTTTTCCAACACACAGACATTGATGTCTTTTTTATGCGTTACCTGGTGAAATGCAGCCTTTAATGCTCAGTGAGAAAACAGCTTCTAATCACGGTCTCCAGTGTGGAACTTTGAAGTGGTATCAGGTTCAACACTGAGGCGGGTGAATAGGCAAACAGGGCCTTATTGTCGCAGTGGAGGTTAAGCACAGAATAAAAGAATATCTGAGATTGCTTGTGCTCTGGAGTCTGCCTGCCCCAGGAGGAGGAGAGAAGAGGAGCACACGTCCCATACACAAACATCCAGTTCTCTGCTGGTAAAGCTGGAGAGATACAGATGGCATGGATTAAAAGTGTAACATATAAAATAATATTCAGAAATTTGATTTACATTTTTTTATTCCCAAATAGAACAGTTTATTCAACATTTAGACAATAAAGTCTCTAAAAAATGCTTGGTTGTGTTAACCCAAATGCTGGGAAAATAGGAACAAACCCAACAGTTGTGTTGATGATGCAATTTAAATGTAATGCTACAAATTATCTCAATGTCGTTCATTTTTGACCCATTATTTATTTTTTTATGTATATATAAAGGTGTATGTGTGTTGCATTTTGCAAATTTGACACACAAGCTTATACACAAACACAAAAACAAAAAAACAGAGGGCTAAACTGACTGCTGCAGTCTTTGTTCATATCAAAAATAGTCAGATCTTTATAACACTTTATAACATTGTAACAGACTGCTTTCATAGAATAAGTATAAATATCAGTTTGGTGTTGGGGAAAAAAGTTATATATTACAATCTGTAGTCACTTAAAAAAAAAAAAAAACATAACTAAATGTGTTAGTTACTTTTTAAGGACGCAATGTGAATATATATGTGCTATGTTATTTTATTGTAATTTGCATTTTTACTTTTTTAAAGAGATAAGGTAGACGTAAAATTGTAATATATTACTTTTTTATCCAATACTTATAATAATAATAATAATAATAATAATAATAATAATAATATTAACAATAATAATAATAATAATAGGTCTTATTTTACATTTAAGATGTATAACTCAAACCTTAGTTCTGATTGCTTTGGTTTCTCCAGTAAGTTTTAAAAAAGTCCAAACAATGAAAAAGTTATTACATTCATTCATTTATTTTCTTTTCAACTAAGTTCCTTCATCAATCCAGGGTCGCCACAGCGGAAAGAACCACCAACTTATCCAGCACGTTTTTACGCAGCGGATGCCCTTCCAGCCGCAACCCATCTCTGGGAAACATCCATACACACTCATTCACACTCATTCACTACGGTTAGTTTAGCCTACCCAATTCACCTGTACAGCATGTCTTTGGACTGTGGGGGAAACCGGAGCACCCGGAGGGTGACCGCAGAATGCGAACGCAGGGAGAACATGCAAACTCCACACAGAAACGCCAACTGACCCAGCCGTGGCTCGAACCAGCGACCTTCTTGCTGTGAGGCGACAGCACTACCTACTGTACTGTGCCACCGCGTCGCCTGTTTAAATTATTATTAAAATTAAATTAATTTTAAGAATAATTCATCTAAGGCTAATTATTATAAAGAAAGTGACAACTGATATTGATATTCATTTTATGCAAGTAGTTCATGCTGTCAGAAAATCAAATCAAATCACTTTTATTGTCACATCATCAGCAGCATGTGTATTTATGTATTTACATTAAATTAAGCAAAGTCTAACACTGATTATTTTGGTCAACAACTTTTCTCAGTTTAGGGTTTTTCTAAATCAAATTGAAGTGCTTAATGTGTGCACCATATTTACTAATATGAGCCTTGAGCATTAAATAATATGCATACAGAATTTGTTGTTGTTAATATTATTATTATAAAATGTTTTGTGTAAGGGTATGCATTCAAGGATTTATTTGCATGCATTATACAGTAAGTATTTACATGTCAAGCATGACTTAATTTAGCAGTAAAGTTTATTGCGCTAGGAATTATAGGCATAGATTACTCTTGGCTCATTAGGTGACTTTCGCTTTGCTTTACCTCTGCCTTTGAGGCTCATTAGGACTTTTACAGCTGAGCTTCTAATCAGCGGCTCTGATCCACCTCTCCTGTAGAGTTCAGAACACAGCCGCGGGTTACCTTGGGTCAGTGCACCCACACACAGACCCTCATGCAGCCCAGAGACACACTCATCCCCATTATTCCTGCTCTCAACCTGAGCATCATCACCTAATAAACAGCAAGTGTCTGACCGGTGGTTTTTAAAGAATGTTCAGTGTGAATGGCGTAAAGGTTTCACCAAATGGTACTGCATCAGCACAATGTGAGTTAGTGTCCACTTGTTATCTAGTTAATCGTGCACACTAACATTAAATGGATAGTTCACCCAGAAATGAACATTTACTCACACTTGTGGTTCTAAACTTTATGAATTTCAGTCTTATTTTGAACCAAATCAAGATATAGTGAAGAATGCTGGGAAAAAACAACCATTGACATCCACTCCATTCTGTCATCATTTAATTATGAGATTGTTGTATTTCAAAATACAAAAATCCGAGAGATTGCTTTTTCTCTGTATTGAAAGATTGTCGTCTTGTAAGGAATGTACGATTTTCCTATTGCATTTTGTAGAGTATTGCAAAGCCTTAGCAAGGAAAAAGAGAGAATTTTGCTCACAGATCCATATTCAGGATTATCAGGATGGCATGAAACAAAATGAATAAATCAACAGAGCTCTGTTTATATTAATCTACCGCATAGGGGAATTTACCAACAGAAACACCATAAATGCAAAAGCAAAGCAAACATTAAATTACCACAATTATGCAAGAGAGAGAGAGAGAGAGAGAGAGAGAGAGAGAGAGAGAGAGAGAGAGAGAGAGAGAGAGAGAGAGAGAGAGAGAGAGTGAGAGAGAGAGAGACTAAGAGACTTTTATTATTCCTTTAGCTCAATCATGCTTCAAGTCAAAATCATCTTTGAATCAATCTCATCTTAAAGCTTTAATTTAAATGTCCGCTAAAGAAAGTAATTTTTTTCTTCCAACATGTTTTTAAATCATGTCTTTTGATATTTCATCCTCTGCCATGACACTCACAGTGAGGAATACTGCAGGAGGAGTTACTCCAGAACTAGAAAAACCTGAAAAATCTAAAATTAGCGATGCAACAATGTATCAGCCACCGATATTCATTTCAACTATTGTCATATCTGCAATAAAATTAAAATTATCAATGGTTAATAATTATATAGAAGCAATGAGTTGGATATCTTTTAAATAATCCAATACTGAATATTTTATTCTGATAGCAAAATTATTAAAATCCTTTTAAAAAACTATAGGTGGGCATAGATTAATTTTTTTAATCTAGATTAACCTAGATTAATTTCAAAATTAATCTAGATTAATCTAGATTAAAATGGCTCATTTGAATTCTGCCGTAGGCATTCAGAATATGTGTGCTACCCAAATAATAAGTCTTTGAGAACGGGTTTCTCAAGCCAGGTGACGCATTAGACCAGGGGCTCATCTCCTGTTTCCAAAATACATCACAAACTGCTTGAGAAACTGTTCTACTATGATAATTGGTGATGAAAATAAATGATGTTCAAAAAGATGTACTTGTGTTTACTGACTGTTTATTCAGTTAAACATGAATGTTGAACTGTAGGCCTACATAAGCTCCAAACAGTGATTTCATACTTGCTTTTGATGTACGTACATACAGAAAATGCTGCTTCGCAAAGGCAAGTTCACAGAGCCCTGACAGTGTCAAACATTGAGTATGTTTACATGTGCAACAATACTTTAATACGATTTTAATATGATTAAAACAATACTCTGATTAAGAGTCTACCATGTAAACAGCAATTTTTGATTACTTAATGCGACTAAAGTCATAACTGCACTAAACAGAAATGGAATTGAGACGTGGGGCATTTCGACAAGATCCACACAGGCGGCTGTCAGTAAAGGACTGCACAGACACACAGACGCACACACACACACACATCGCAAAATGCGGAAGTTTTTTTTCTTCTCATTTGGCGTGCGTTATTAAATTCCATAACACTCTCACCTGTCCTTACTCATTTATTTGCGTCTAATACCCCAGTTTGTCACGAAGGCATGAATTAAATGTTCGTGAGTTAAAGTGAAACTGCTGAACTGCAGTTAGAGTCATCCTGCTGATTTGATTCAGAAGGGCACTTCTTTCCCAGACGGTTCACCGGTCAGGTATACATCCGCGCTAAACTATCAAGGTGAAAGTCATCATAGCCTGCGTAGAAAAGACCCAGCTCTCACCCAACTTTGAGAATAGATTAACGGCGATATTTTTTTTATCGCGCGATAAGAGTCTCGCATTAATGCAGCACGTTAACGCCGATAACGGCCCAGCACTATAAAAAACTAAATATAATTTGTACAAAATGTCAAATGTGCATCAAGAAAACAAACTGGTGTGCACCATGATCAGGCGCTGGCACAGGTTGGTTTAGACTAAAATGTCTTTTGAATATTTTATATTTTACATTATTTTATCTGGAGCAGCAACATTGACAATTTATAGCAACAGCACTTGCTTTATTTGTGAGTACATTTATTAACTTAGTCATCTATTATATGTCAAATAAAAGTTATTGCTGTTAAAAGAATTATTGAATAGTATAAATCAACTTTGAAGATGCTAAACAGATTCGATTCGTATTTAGTCAAGTTAATTGAATGTAGAAAAAATACCAGATTGAACTATTAAGTACTGATTGTGACTGATAATTATCGGTATCAATATTAGAATTGTCTGAAAGTTTTTTGTTGAAATATGCATCAATATAAACCCAAAAAAATCATGTCGGTGCATCTCTAAAGCTAAAATTAAATTTAAAACTTAAGGAAAAAATTATAATTAAAATAAAATAAAGTGATCATGCCTCTTCAAAATACTTGGATTAAATCATTAAATTTATATTAGAAAAATGGGTTTTTGGAGCAACAGAAATCTCTCAGATTTGACTAAACATCTTCAGTTGTGTTTTTAAGATGAATATACTGTAGGTAGCACTTTACTTGAAGGGGGTGTTCAGACGGTCATAAAACCTTTAAAATCATGACATATGAATGTGGATGATATTTTATGCATGCTTATGACAACTGTCATTAGGTTGCATTCGCTCAGTAATGACATTTTAAATGAAAAGATGACATTGTTATGACAATTTGACACTACCAAGACAACAAAATAATTCTAAATAAATTACTAAGACAACATAACTTAAAAAAAATAAATCCATCAAAAACATGATTGTCACGAGGCCATTACAATTGTGTCATGCATATTTTTCTTATTACTGGGACAAAGTGTATTTGTCATTAAAATGTCTCGTTAAATGTGTCATTAGTCTGGCAATTGATTTTACAGGATCGGCATTAATATTTAATTACATTTTAATGACAAGCTCAGCACATACCTGTCACAAATATACACAGGAGGCCCAAATGCAAGTGAATGCAAGATGATTTATTAATAGAGATAACAGAGTCACAACTGTATTGATCTCACAAGATATAGAGGAATTGTGTAGAGCAAGGGTGCTCCTCACAAGGAATCCAACACGCTAAACAGCGGTAATAGATCCGAAGTGAAGTATCTCACTGATATCTTACCAGATATCGAGGGAAGGGGAGGTTAGTGCTATGGAGCAACTCTCAAGGAAATCAATACGCTTTCCAGCGGTAATAGTTAATCCGAGAAACAGATCCGGAGCGAAGTCTCTCACTGATATCTTACCAGATATCGAGGGAAGGGGAGGTTAGTGCTAAGGAGCAACTCTCAATGAAATCAACACGCTTACCAGCGGTAATAGTTCATCAGAGCAGCAGATCCGGGGTGAAGTTTCTCACTGATATGGTTGTCATCAGTGCAGGCAGTTGCAACAACATTAATGAAACGGAGATGTGCATAAGGTCCAAATAGAACAAACTTATGACGATTCACCACCAGCGGATTTAGCGAGAGTGCCTAACAGGAAGCAGACTCAGAGGTGAACAAACAATGGACTGACAAACGATATCTACAAACACTGAACACTGAGGCGCGTGGTACTGCGCAACAGCTGTGGTTGAATGAAAACAGCTGAGTGAGATGAGTGGTAACAAGACACGTGATAACCCAGCTGATGAATGTAAACACACACACACCACAGGGTGAAGATATACCCAAACAAACACACCCACTTCCCACACACACACACATACAAGAAGAACAGATAGATCCACAACCGTGACAATACCACTGTAGTTGAGGTCAAGAAAATAATTAATGACCCTGTTATACAATTTATAATTATCATGGCTTCAGGACAATCATGTTTATGATGGATTTATGACAAGTAATGTTGTCTTGATAATGTCTAATTGTCATGAAATAAAAACAGGTGTGATGTGTTTGTTTATGTCAAGTTGTCAAACTGTAACAAATGCCATATTTGCGTTTAAAATGACATAACTGAGAAAATGCACTTAATGACAGTCATCTTAAGCATGTATAAAATCTCCTTCATATTCATGACATGTCTTATTAACGCCCCTACAAGTACCCAATTGTCTTATGCTTTGGAACTATTAAATTATTATGTATATTTAACTATTTAAATATTTAAATACGCCCAGCACATTCTGATAATTTTTATAATTGTTATGCAAATATTATGCAATTGTTATAATTGTTATGCAAATATGATCTGTACACATAGTACTGTAAACGATCAACACACATTTATACTTCTGGTCATCATAAAGTTTGTCCTTAGGCAACTCTGTCCAGATTTTCAGAGCTGGGTGTGAATGTCCTGCATGTTTGTGTTTACCCACAGTTACACTGGTATGTCTCTGCCGTAACCCTGCAGTGTCCTCTTTACTGTAACAGAACACAGCCAGAGAGTAAATATTGTAAATGTAGTCTCGCTGTCTGACTGAAAAAAGTGCCACGGCCTGAGTTTAGAGCCTCTTTGCTGGCCTTTTCATAGCACTGCGTTGTTGGAAATAAAACCCACATAGTTAATGGTCCATGGTCCATTAGTAATTCCCTGTACATAAACATTAAACTTGTGAGTGTTTGCATAGACGCTAGCAAGGTTTAACCTGTTTTTTCTCCTAGTTTCTTCTTCTAAATTAGGGCTGCTAATTTAACCTAATTAATTTTACAAAAATAATGTGATTCACATGAACATAATACTTTATCTTACCTTGTTCATTCCCTGCTTGTTTTGTTAAGACTCAATGCTTTTCTCAGCAAATGCTGATGTATGAAATTCATCTCACTCAATTACATGACATGAAATTACTTTTGCGAGCATTTTACAATACAATTAAATAATGTTTGTCAACCTATTGTAAGCAACCCAGGCTCATTCTGAAAACCTACCACTATATACATTTCTGGAGAGTGCCAAATACGTCCCAGGAGGTACGTTTATTTTTCAGTTTTTGTTTTTGCAAATCCATCAGAGGCCGCTGTGTACGCTTTTTCAGATCTCAAATCTCTCTCGCGAGTGTCATTCGTGCCTGCTCTTCTCACGTAAATCCTGCTGTCGACTGATTGACTGACCGATTGACTGACCCACCCTCCTCCTTCCCTAAACCCAACCAATAGTATTTTCAAAAGCACCAATTGACCAGCCCATCTACTTCCCTAAACCCAACCGACTGTTGTAAAATGCAATCCAGAAAAAAAAAATCCCTCACCTGATTTTTACCACGTATTTTATTTTTTGGCTTCTGTTTTATTGTCTTTCTGGAACCGTTCTTCATCTAACTTGAACCCCGTTGTCATGGTCAACTCCTCTCTGCGTCTCAAGTCCACCAATGTACATGGCGAGTTAACTGGACAAACTGGCAACAATGGGAAAGCGGTCCGTATGAAGGTAAGTGGTCAGCTGGTAAGCGAGAAAAGGAACGGTGCCATATAGGGCTGGGCGATTTGGCCTAAAATCAAAAATTTGATTAATTGAACATAATAACTAGATTACTATTAATTAATGATTATTTTGCTTATTTATTTATTTATTTATTTTTTGCCCTCATAGTTCACTAACAAGTTTTATATGCCGTCTAAAGGCAACTCTGGCGCAGCTTTCAATCATTGTCAATGTAGTGCAAAGCAGTGCTCAAGAATGAGTCCATCGTCCTACTTAACCAGAGATCAGATGTGAATGCAAAGTGGCTGCAGAAGTAGAAATCAGCCACAGCCACAGCCTTTAACAGAGCGGGGTCACGTGACGTGTAGGGAAAGTAATTGAAAAAAATTGACCTGGAAAAATTTGATCGAATATAGGTTCTGAATGTCGATTACGATTACTTTCCGATTAATAGGCCAGCCCTAGCATCATACCGCCCCGTAGCGTTCGTTTTAAAGACAAAATGCAGCCATATGTACCTCTGGCTACATAATTCGCAATCTCCAGAAATTTATATATGGCTATGTTTTCAGAATGAGCCTACATTGATTGTACATGTGCATTTAAATAATAATTAAATATACAAAAAAAAAATGCTTTCATGCTAGCCAAGCTATGAATTACTAAATGAACGAATAAGACTTTTTACAAAGAAAAAATATACGTAATAGCAAAATACAGTCATTTTTTTTTTTGCTCCTTTAAACATTGAAAACAATTTAAACTTCACAGGAGGGCTAACAATAATAATAATTATATTCATTCATTCATTCATTTTCTTGTCGGCTTTGTCCCTTGCGGGGTCGCCACAGCGGAATGAACCGCCAACTTATCCAGCACGATTTTACGCAGCGGATGCCCTTCCAGCCGCAACCCATCTCTGGGAACTTCCACACACACATTCACACTCATACACTATGGACAATTTAGCTTACCCAATTCACCTGTACTGCATGTCTTTGGACTGTGGGGGAAACCGGAGCACCCGGAGGAAACCCACGCGAACCCAGGGAGAACATGCAAACTCCACACAGAAACGCCAACTGACCCAGCCCAGCCGAGGTTCGAACCTGCGACCCAGCGACGTTCCTGCTGTGAGGCAACAGCACTACCTACTGCGCCACTGGGTTGCCCTAATAATTATATATATATATATATATATATATATATAAACAAACTATTTTCTGAATTTATTAGGTACAAATTGATTTGAGTAAACTTTAAATATTTGTTTTATTCTCTTAATGTCTCATAACATTTCTTCTGAATTTCACATTTTAAAAAAATGTCTAAATAACATTTGGCCAAAATAACAAATGTTTTCATTTGTTGTGATTGATCTTCCACCAAGCATTGAATTCTTAACTTTTCTGAAGTAAAAACACTGATATTGTGCTGTACATGTTTTTTTTTTTTTGTTTGTTTTTTTACATACATGTCTGAAAGCATTCCATATTTATTTTTTATTTTACACAAAACAAAATGGAAGAAAAGCTATTAATAGCTTACAGAATAATAATAACAACAACAATAATAATAAACATTTCACTCAAACATTGCACATGGTTAATATAATGCACATGAAGTTAAAGAAAAAAATCTGGAGGGTTACCACATTTTTTATTTTATGCAATTTTAATAAAATAACATTATTATTTTCTTTAATCGGGGCGACGTGGTGGCTCAGTAGGTAGTGCTGTCACCTCACAGCAAGAAGGTCACTGGTTCGAGCCTTGGCTGGGTCAGTTGGCGTTTCTGTGTGGAGTTTGCCTGTTCTCCCCGCGTTCGCGTGGGTTTCCTCCAGGTGCTCCGGTCCAGTCCAAAAGACATGCGCTCTAGGTGAATTGGGTAAGCCAAATTGTCCGTAGTGTATGAGTGTGAATGAGTGTGTATGAATGTTTCCCAGAGATGGGTTGCAGCTGGAAGGGCATTCGCTGTGTAAAACATATGCTAGATAAGTTGGCGGTTCATTCCGCTGTGGCGACCCCAGATTAATAAAGGGACTAAGCGAAAAGAAAATGAATGAATGGTTTTCTTTAATCTCTCTCTTTACTAACTGTTCTGGGTTTGAATAGAAATTCATAATTTAGTAGCCTGTGTGATGTAGACATATCAGACAGGAAACTGACAACTGTTCCCTCCGCATTGCACAGTCCATAGAAAACCTGCAACAAATCTCAAGGCAGTCTGCTGGCTGTGCCAAAATTGTTGTGTGGTTGGACTCCCTTCAGATTTGTCCAAATTGCATTTGAAAATTTCTCAAGCGAAGGCCAAAGGATCTTATGTCAGCCGTACATGTTTTCCACTGTTTGTTAATCCCCCAGGGGACACAGAGGGGTGAAAATGAA
The DNA here is from genome assembly GCA_903798195.1 of Danio kyathit. Lineage (NCBI taxonomy): Eukaryota > Metazoa > Chordata > Actinopteri > Cypriniformes > Danionidae > Danio > Danio kyathit. The sequence goes on along the minus strand of LR812537.1, from coordinate 26,938,877 downwards.
ATCAGCCTTCCAGGTTAAAGCAAATAATCAGCCTCCCTCAATGGAAATCCAGGGCAGATTGATGTCATTTGTTTCTAAGGCCTAATTGTGCCCAATCAAGCCTTGATGCCAATGAAGTGGATCAAATGATTGACAAGTTCTGCTCAGTGTTGACTTTGGACCAAAGGCAGGTCGTTAGATCATGAGTTTAAGCTCAGGGAGGAAATAACGCACTGGCCAGGTGAGTGCAGTCCAGAAGAAGAATCACATGTCAAAGGAAGAGTTTGAAAGGTAAGTTCTAGAATGTTTCGTTTCCGTTTTGGGAATGCTTGAGAGGCTGAATAAAGGATTGCTTATGACCGCACTTCAAAATAATTTCTGTCATTTTCACTGGAAAATAATTATAATATTTGGCCCTCATGCTGCATGATGACATTTGTTTTCACAGCTTTTAGAAGCACTCAAATAACAGAGGTGAAAATAACATTAGGTAATCCTCCAGAGGGCCTGTTTTGTACGCAGGCCTCCTCGAACCAAAATGGAGCTCAATTTTTGTCAATTACTTTGGGTTTGAAGTAGTTCGGTGGCTCAGATTTTGATTTTACACTGCAAAAAAAAAAAAAATGCTTTTGTCTTGTTTCTAGTCCAAATATCTCTAAACTCTTAAAACATGAAGCATTTTCTAGACAAGTAAAAATGAAGAGATCAGATGCAAAACCCTCTAAATCCATCAGACCTCTTTTTTTGTAAATGAGCATTTTCTATCAGGTTTCTATAATTAGGTTCAGAAGTTTCATTTTATAAATAATAAAAAGGTGATTAGCTAGTAAACAAAATATCTTTTTTTTTCAAAAATGTCACTTTAGACAATTAATTTTTTTTTTACCAAACATAAAACACATTACACAAACCACCTAAGCTTAAAAATACAGAAATCTGTCAAGAAAGTGGCAGTTCATTCCACTGTGGTAACCTCAGAAAAGCAACACAATCTCATGGCAATTCGTAACTTTTTGATTTAGTGGCTAATTGGTATGAATTCAAATATTCTAATTCATACAATTTAGTACGATTTGCTCATCACCCAATGACGGTTGGGTTTAGGGGCGGGGTTAGGTGCCACGCCTTCTTTTTAAAATCGTACATTTTGGTACGACTCAACTCGTACAATTCTTATGAATTAGCCACTAAACTGACAAAACGTACAATACCTTTCCTCGTGAGATCAGGCTGGATAAACCAGAGACAAAGCAGAAGGAAAAAGAATGAATGAAATCTGTCAAGTAAGTGCATTAATCAATAACATAAAAATTGACATTAATTAAATCTTAACAATCTGTTGTCATTTCTGATATTTGGGGTTTAGATTTAATGTAATTAGAACAATGTAAACATTGCAAACATTGGAAACCAAGCTTGTTAGATTCAAATAATGTAGTGTAAAATGATTGTGGGCGACGCAGTGGCGCAGTAGGTAGTGCTGTCGTCTCACAGCAAGAAGGTAGCTGGTTAGAGCCTCAGCTGGGTCAGTTGGCGTTTCTGTGTGGAGTTTGCATGTTCTCCCTGCGTTCGCGTGGGTTTCCTCCGGGTGCTCCTGTTTCCCCCACAAGTCCAAAAGACATGCGCTGTAGGTGAATTGGGTAAGCCAAATTGTCTGTAGTGTATGAGTGTGAATGAGTGTGTATGGATGTTTCCCAGAGATGGGTTGCAGCTGGAAGAACATCCGCTGCATAAAACATGTGCTGGATAAGTTGGCGGTTCATTCCGCTGTGGTGACCCCAGATTAATAAAGGGACTAAGCCGAAAAGAAAATGAATTAATGAATGAATGATTGTGAAAAGTCATTATCTGTGCACCGTCCATTAATATAAAAAGCTTAATAAAAAAAAGCTATATTACGTATAGGTAATAAGAAGTAATATAAATAATTTATAGTTTCATATATTTATTATATATATTTTATATATATATTTATATTTTAAAAAAAATGCTTTTATAGCAAATAAAACACAAGGTAGGCCTACTGAGCAAAAAGAGGATGTATCTCAGCTGTCATTCATTCATTCTCACCATGCAAAAGGTCTTGGTCTCTTTTTGGTCTCTTGTTTATCCTCATAGCATCCATGTGAAAAGAACAGCAACTTCAACTCGTCTTTCATTAAATGCAGTTGCCTTTTGTGGTACAGTAAATCGGACTCATTCAAAGTAGCGCCACTATGCAAAAAATTTTGGATGCATGCTACAGTTCAGACTGTACAGTCTGTTTTCTTTTTCTTATAATGCAGAGTTTTGAGGGGATGTTTTCATTTGCCATTCAGTGACAATCGGACAGGCTCATTCAACTCCATATTTTAAAATCGAAATTGAACGCGGAATAAAACATTCTCCTCATAAAAGTTGGTGTATCAGCGCACCGTTACATTGAAAACATATGATTCGATTAGCGTTTTCTGATTGGTTCTCGGGGCATAGCATCTTTTGCTGTCAAAGCCAAGTGGCGTTTAGAGGATTTTGCCAACAAATTGTTATTTCTGAATGCGCTGACGCTGCGATTCATAGCCTGCTAGATTAAGTAAAATAGACTTTTTTTCTTTTTATTTGAAATTGAAAAAGTTAATATTTTCCCCCATATTATTTTGCTTGTTTTAAAGAAAATCTCACTTTATTTTGACCTATTAATTAAAAACAAAACAATATTTGTTGTCTAGAAAATGCTTTTTGATTTAAGCATTTTTAGATATTTGGACCAGAAACATGACATATATATATATATATATATATATATATATATATATATATATTTTTTTTTTTTTTTTTTTTTTTTTTTTTTTTTGCAGTTTAGTTACACTTCTTTGATGAAACAAATCTTATCAGCAGATTTTAATAGTCAACTCTTGATTGTTTTGTCCTGGCTTAGATTTTTTAACCTTTGTAAACTGACAATAGTTAATTCCCTCAGCGGGAACGAGGTGTTGAGAGAGCAGTGGCTAATGTTGAGTGATGGTGAGGTGGTGACATTATATCCAACTTCCAGAGCCCCGTGTCGGTGTCTGCCACCTCATGGCACTGCTTTAACCCCCAGAATTCCTTGCATTCCTCTACTCGCGGACCACTAGTTTCACTGTGGCCCATTTAAGATGACTGAGTTTTTTTTTTTTGCTACCATTAAGCACCACCAGGCAATTGACCTCCTGACCCTCTACAAGCGACCTGTTGGAGTGGCTTTCAAGTGTATACTTAAATCTTCATGGGAATGGCCTCCCTGATCCAGGATCAGGTCCCCCTGAGCAATCAACACCTAGAGGTTAGTTGGGTGAGCCTGAACCTTGTGGTCAGTCTAGCATGCGAAATACTTTGTGTCTTTGCTCTGGCTGTGTGCATGTGCGCACGCATGACTCTCTGTGCCTTTGTAAGTATTGTGTAATGCATTTGTCTTATCAAATTCAAGTTCATTTGGTCTTATTTTTTTTGGACAAATGGAATTTTTGGTTATTTTTGTTTGGTTTTAGCATCTGCTGTGTATAACATATGCTGGAATAGTTGGCGGTTCATTCCGCTGTGGCAACCCCTGATAAACAAGGGACTAAGCTGAAGAAAAATGAATGAATTAATGAATTTTTGGTTTTAGAATGTTGCATTTTTGTGATTCACTGTACAATTAAGGACAACATGATTTTAAAATAGTTTTCAAATATTTCCTGTAGTTTTATTTGACTTAAAGCAATTATATTGGCTTAGATGTTTTATTAAAGATGTTTTAAATGTTTAAAGATGTTTATAGATCTTTAAAGTTTTATCATATCTTCTGTATTCTTCCTTAACCATTTATATTTTTTTTTTGCTCTTGTTGCTTGAAAAAAGGGCCTATTTAACCAACAAAAATGTGAAATGGAAGAAAATACTATGCATTATATTTAAATATCCCTCAAATTTACAATCTAACTACGTCCTTGTGATTTTTTGGAACATTAAATGGGCAAAAAGATGCACTATTACTTTCCTGAGCAGAATTTAGAATCTTGTTATATTTCAAGTATTCTGAAGAATGTGATGAACCATGAAATTATTTGTTTTCTCAGCTAGACTGTTACTGTAACCAGATCACATACTGTAAAAGGATTACATTCATAAATTAGACATTAGCTGCTGATTTCATTGATCTGCAAGTACGTATTTTCAGTCTAATTATTTCAATTTCAATCACTTTTTCCAACTCATATATGCAACAAATATTCAACCACAGATTCAAAAACAGACCCAATATCACTTAATTATTTAAATCATAATAAATAAACGAGGTTTTATCAGTAAAGAATGCTGAAACTGAAATCACATTGAGTTTAAAAAGCAAAAACAAAATATATATGAATAAATACAGTGGGTATGGAGAGTATTCAGACCCCCTTACATTTTTCACTCTTTGTTATATTGCAGCCATTTGCTAAAATCATTTAAGTTCATTTCTTTCCTCATTGTACACACAGCACCCTATTTTGACAGATAGTTGGTTGTTTTTGCAGATTTATTAAAAAAGAAAAACTGAAATATGTCCTAACTATTCAGACCCCTTTCTCAGTATTTAGTAGAATCACCCTTTTGATCTAATACAGCCATGAGTCTTTTTGGGAGAGATGCAACAAGTTTTACACACCTGGATTTGAGGATCCTCTGCCATTCCTCCTTTCAGATCCTCTCTATTTCTGTCAGGTTGGATAGTAACGGATAGTAACGGTTGGTGCACAGCCATTTTTAGGTCTCTCCAGAAATGTTCAATTGAGTTTAAGTCAGGGCTCTGGCTGGGCCATTCAAGAACAGTGACGCAGTTGTTGTGAAGCCACACAGTTATTTTAGCTGTGTGCTGCAGAGGGTCATTGTCTTATTGGATGGTAAACCTTCGGCCCAGTCTGAGGTACTGAGTACTCTGGAGAGGTTTTTGTCCAGGTTATCCCTGTACTTGGCTGCATTCATATTTCCCTTGATTGCAACCAATCATTCTGTTCCTGCAGCTGAAAAACACCCCCACAGCATAATGCTGCCACCATCATTCTTCAATGTTAGGACTGTATTGGCCAAAAATTTCTATCTTGGTCTCATCAGACCAGAAAATCTTATTTCACTCCATTTTGGAGTCCTTCAGGTGTTTTTTAGCAAACTCCATGTGGGCTTTCATGTGTCGGGCCACTCTGCCATAAAGCCCTGACTGGTGGAGAACTGCAGTGATGGTTGACTTTTTACAATGTTCTTCCATTTCCAGTCTGCACCTCTGTTGCTCAGCCACAGTGATCTTTGGGTTCTTCTTTACCCAATATAGGCTCATTCTGAAAACGTAATTACCTCCGCGTGGATGACTTTCCCGATGTAACAAGTCTGTCTTGTTAGCTCGCCATGTACGTCAGCGGACTTGAAAAGCAATGAGGAGTTGACCACCATGACAAGGTTCAAGTCTGGTGAGGAACAGTTCCAGAAAACAGGTAAGACACAAACTAAAGCCAAAAAATTAAATAAACAAGTAAATAATAACAGGGAGAGAATGTGGTAAAATCTGAAAATGTGATAAAAAAAAAAAATCAGACAAAGGCTTTTCTTTTTCTGGATTGCTTTTGAAAATTGTTGGTTGGGTTTAGGGAAGTGGGTGGGTGAGTCAATCAATAAAATTGGTTAGGTTTAGGGAAGGAGGAGGGTGGGTCAGTTGATTGGCCAGTCAGTCAGTCAAACAGTCAGTCAACAGCGGCCTCTGGTGGGTTTGCGCGAGAAAAGCAGGTGTGAATGGCACTCGTGAGAGAAATTTGAAATCTCAAAAAGCGTACACAGCGGCCTCTTGTGCATTCCCACAAACAAAAACTGCAAAAATAAAAATGTACCTCCTGGGATGTATTTCGTGGTCTCCAAAAATGTATATAGAGGTACATTTTCAGAATGAGCCTGGGTTGTCTTTACTTCTCTCACCAAGGCTCTTCTCCCTCGATAGTTCAGTTTGGCCAGACGGCCAGCTCTAGGAAGGGTTCTGGTCGTTCCTAACGTCTTCCATTTTTAGGGAAATATCCATGTGATATTTCAGTTTTTCTTTCTTTAATAAATCTATTTTCTGTCAATAGTGGGTGCTGTGTGTACGTTAATGAGGAAAAAATGAACTTAAATGATTTTAGCAAATGGCTACAAAAAAACATAGAGTGAAAAATTTAAGGTGTCTGATTACTTTCCATTCACTCTGTATAATTCATTCATTCATTCATTCATTCATTCATTCATTCATTCATTCATTCATTCATTCATTCATTCATTTATTCATTCATTTTCTTTTCAGCCTAGTCCCTTTATTATTCTAGGGTCGCCACAGCGGAATAAACCACCAACTTATCCAGCATTTGTTTTACGCAGCGGATGCCTTTCCAGCTGCAACCCATCACTGGGGAACACCCATACACACTCATTTACACACATACACTATGGCCAATTTAGCTTACCCAATTCACCTGTACCGCGTGTCTTTGGACTGTGGTGGAAACAGGAGCACCCGGAGGAAAATCACGCGAACGGGGGGAGAACAGGCAAACTCCGCACAGAAATGCCAACTGACCTAGCCGAGGCTCGAACCAGCAACCTTCTTGCTGTTAGGCGACAGTACTACTTACTGCACCACCGCGTCGCCACTGTATATTCCAAGTCTTCTGAAATTTTGTCTGATAAATGGTCTGAAATTTTAACTATTCATTGATCATTGTTTTCTCTAAAAGACTATGAACTACTGGACATTAGGAAACCTTCTTTTAGAATAAAAAAATTAATTATACTGTACAAAGGGAAGGTTTTTTATACATTGATTTCAAATAATAATTCCTCCAACTTGTAATTGTAATATTTACTTAATGGTATGATTATTTGTATTAATAATTACTTGTACTTAATAGATTTATTTTATTATTTTATTTTATTAACGCTCGATTACCCCTTTATTCACACACAAAAAGTTCCTTCCAAAGAATACATAATATGTTTATGACAAAGAACATGCATTGTGATAGACAGTGAGTGTGAAGAAATGTGAAGAAGCTACAGAAGCTATTTCTGTGCACTTTGTGAATTCTGAATCATTTCTTTAGTAACCTAGTAACAAGTAACTGAAGCAACTATAAATAAATGTTTCCTACAGCGTTTCCAGGGCAAGGAACAGTTCAGCTCAAGCTGCGTTCTTAAATAAAACAACATCACGGTCACACAATCAGTATGAGATCTAAAACAGAGGGTGGTATGTAAAACATCCCACAAGCTTTCAAGCGTTATCAAGCAAGTTCATATACTTCAAGCTTTATCCATTTGAGACAAGATTATTTTAATTCCTCAGATGTTTTATCCAAGATTATGAAGCACTCTTTATCATATCCTCTGTACACTTCCTTAATAACGTCCTCCTGCTGACAGCTTGCGAGCTGTAATTGGAAGCATGTTTTTTTGTGTTCTTGACCTATCAAGACTGTTAAAATGTGTTCTTTATTTTATTCTTCTTTTTTATTTTATCAGTGCATTTTTATAGATAAGTTACATAGCCAGTATCAAGGGATGCTGTTCTGCATTATGTTTATAGGTAACATGTGATTCATATTACTGAGGAGGCTTACATGTATGATGGGCTTTATTTATATATATATATATAAAAGAACATGCTTTTTAAAACGCCCCCCCCCCCAAAAAAAAAAAAAAACAAAAAAAAACAAACAAACATGGAATTTCACACCTAGATTTAAGTACCTGACAAAAGCAGTTTTTACAGAAGAGTTTGTCTGCACTAATGTATGTCTGTTCATACAGATCTTTGTTTTTGTGTGCTTGTAAGTAAATCGAACTTCTTAATACCCCCCTCCTATTTAATTTAATGCAAAAACACTTCCTTTTCCACCCTGTTCATGTCATAACAGATTTCCTTTTTCTCCTGGATTCAGACACTAGACTGGCCCAGCTGAACGGGACAGGTTTTGGGTTTCCTCTAGAGGACTGAGGGTTTCACAATCAATGAACACTTTGCTGATTTTTATTGACCATAAAGTTCCGTTTTACTTTCGTGGCATGTAATTCATGCTAACATCTTGAAGGTTTGCGAGGTGATCAAAGGGTTTTATAATTGTGCCCATAGATGCTAACATAGCTCATATACAGACTCTTGGTAGCATTTTTAAAAATGGCACTTTGGTGTGCAAGAGAATTCTTGTGTGATATGGAAAGCTTTGGATTTGTTTGGAATAATATACTTAAAATCAAATATTTATTTTATTAGCTTGAGAAACCATTACTCCATATGTCAATGTAGTGTGATCTACAAAATCCCTTTAATATGTTTTAATATGCATTTATTAATGTAAAGTTTTGCTATTTTCTGAAAACTGTGATTTTTCAGGAATCCTTAATGAATTAAAATAATATTGGAAATCTAATAAAATATCCACTAGGTAGAAAGTAATTTACTGTCAGGGAGTTACATTAGTATCACAATAAGTTACTGTATCATTTTTACAGTAAATAATTATGACTGGTCAAATTGGTCAATTGGGGGGTCAAATGTATATTTATATTATACATTTTTAATTATTAATATTTAAGAAAGCTATTTCTTATTTTCTAAAGGGCTGACACCACCATACATCTTGTTTTGTTATCCGTTAATTAGGGGGGTCAATCCCCCCCAAACCCCCATGTAATCCGCACCCTGGATATAGCCCATTTAGCAGTATCCTCAAAACTTATCCTGAATAAAGCTCATTCTCGATTCATCATTAAAAACAAGCTGTGATTCACTGTTGAACAGCTCTACCGACCCCAACTAAGCATGCCAAAGGCAGAGTGGCAAGAAATTCAAACTTTATCGGATGGCAGAAATGAAGAAACAAATCCTGGGAGAAATCATGCTTATTCAAAGGGGGTCAGTTGTCCTCTGACCAACAGAATGAAGAGGCAGAGCTAAAGTTTAGGTCCAAGTAAAATCATCAAATGGAGTGGTCTAAAGTGTGCACCACTGGACTCTGAAGCAGTAAAACATATTCTGTGGAAAGAAAATCATGCTTCTCTGTTTGGCAATCTGAATGAGAGGTTTGGAATGCAAGTAGAATATTACCGCTTGCTGCATTGTGCCAACTGAAGTCAGGAATTAGAAAGTAAGAGAAATGTCAATGCCTCAGTGTACGATTATAAAGAAGGAAAGACCTTTTTTTATTTCAGTATGGCTGTACCTTAAAACAAGGTCAGTAAATAGTACAAGGATGTTAATGAACTGACCCACACAGAGCCCTGACCTCAACCCTATTAAACACCTTTGGGATGAACTACAATGGAGATTGGTCAATAGGCCAATTCACACCACATCAACAAATGCAAACAGACAGCAACAGAACAGAACAAACACTTTGCCACAATTCTGTTCTTTTAAAGGGATGTGCTGTCATGCTTCATACTGTATGTAAACTGCAAATCCGTCAAAAAATGTAATGTAACATAAGTATCAGACATGCTCAAAACAAAAAAAAAATGAAAGTGTTCTCTAACTGACATCTGTGCACACTTTCCAAGGTGGACAGAAACAGGACAAGTATAGGCTACACCCAACAAATTTGCATCCCTAACTATGCACAATGCAATGCTGCGACACACAATTAAAGGTATGTTGCATGTTAAAAGGAGTTTTTGTCCTAAACATCTGCGATTACGATTTGCAAAATCTTAGAAATACTTTGGTAACACTTTATAATAACAGTACATGAATAATGATGTATTAATATGTAAATTAAACATTACTTTATTATGAATTAATGATGCGTTAATGTATGCACTAATCATGAACTAACTTTAACTACAACATGAGTCACATGAGTTCATGTGTGAATTACGGCTACCTTAATTACTTGTTAGTACATGATTGTTTGTTAGTTAATGTATTAATTACCACATTAGTTTATGCTTAATTTAACTATCATGAACTCATGATATGTTAATATATAATTATGTTGTGACTTTACTTGAAGGGGCACATCATCATTAACCCATTCTTAACTACTCATGAACTCCTTATGCACGTCCAACTAGTTAGTTTACACTGAATAACAATAGAAAAGTGTTCTGTCAACATCAGCATGAACAGGAGTTCATGAGTAGTTAAGGATGAGTTAATGATGATGTGCCCCTCCAAGTAAAGTCATGACATAATTATACATTAACAGCTCATGAGTTCATGTTGGTTACATTTAGCTTAAACTTAAATGTTAACTAATACATTAATTAACAACATGTACTAACAAGTAATTAAGGTAGCCGTTATTCACACATGAACTCATGTGACTCATGTTGTTGTTCAAGTTAGTTCATGATTAGTGCATACCTTAACTTATCATTAATTCATAATAAAGTAATGTTTAGTTTACACATTAATACATCACTATTCATGTACTGTTATTGTAAAGTGTTACCAATGCTTTCTATTTCCACAATGTTGCAGCAGAACAACAACATATACAGTACTAATATGACAATGATCACCTCAGGTACAGATTATGTGCTTTATTCAGTGTTAAATGTTACCAATGTGAGTTTGAATACCAATTTATATAAGATTTATTGCCATACTGCTGAAAGCAGGAGCAGAGACTTTACCTCAGATGATGAACAAAACAACTAGCAAACGGTTTGAAAATGGACTGTGACTGAGTGCAAACCAACAACATCAGTCCCTCAGTGGTCTATTAATAATGTAAAAGAGGTTCAGTATTTGATTAAAAACCTTACCAATTGGAAGTGCAGTGGCTGCTATCTAAATGAATGTATTTAAATGTCGTGCCGTGTTACGTTTGGAGCTACCAGCCACGCTTGTCGCTGGAATCTTGCTGTGTTGCTTGTTGTTAGGACACGGTGTTAGTATGTTTTCACGTAAATGCAGTAATTACATGAAAGTACACAGTAATCAAATACAGTGACATGTCACACAAGGATGGTTATATCTTTAAGGGTATTTATTTGTGCAATGCAACAGATGCTGAGAGATGAAGCAGGTATAAGTGGTGTACCAGAGGGAGAGCGATCTCACACACAGTTCATATGGCAAGTATCAGATCTTCATTCCAACACAGTAAAGTTTAGTCACTTCCCTTTAGCAGTTGTGTTTATTTATGGGAGAAGAAGGACATCCACGGAAGAAGACGAGAGGAAGAGGGAGAGTCGATGAGGTGAACCATTTAATGTCGATTCCAGCCGGTGAATGAATGAAGGAGGTGAGTATTTGTAGTGTGTGGTATTTGCAGGTGTAGGTGTGGGTAATCAGTAAGCGGGTGATTGTTCACAGATGTGTTGAGTGGTGGATGGTGAGGGAGAGTGGTGATTGGAGCAGCAGGAACAAGCCGAGGGTGTGACATACACGTCATTATAGATATCTGAATTGGGTCTTATGCTGTGTTCACACCCGACGTGGAATGTGTGGATAAATCGCGATATTTGCACGTAAATAGCCGCGTGAACATTTGAGTTTACTCGCTTCATTCGCGCGTCAAAATCCACTTCATTCGCGTGTCAAATTCGTTTTATTCACATATCAAATTCACTTTACAACAGACGCGGATTCGCGTGATGAGCAGGGCTTCTGTCTGCCCGGTGACTGTAGCTTCGTTGCTAAATGGCTAACATGGATTTTATTGAGAAAAATGTGTTTATGTGCTTTATGAAGGCCGAAAAACAGCGTTGATTCATTTGAAGTAGTGTCTGAGTCCACTAGATCCTTTCAGAGGTGCACCTGTGGGCTCATAAACTCCTCCAGAAACTTAACCTGGATGATAGAAGCATTCAGCGGTGCTTCTGAATAAGCCGAGCCTAGTTTGATGAACTGTTGTCGGTGTGTGCAGGAGGATTTTTCCCTGGGACACCAACAACAGGGGCTACATCATAATCACGCCCCCACAAGAGCAAGCGCCTGATTGGTTAACGCGGCGCGAATGTCCGCTGAAGTTCAGATTTTTGAACTCGAGCGATTCATACGAAACGCACAAATGCTCAATTCGCGCCGCGTCATGTCAAAAATGCTAATTGATTTGATGTAAAAACCTTGACATCCATTTTGACATCGAGACTTTGATGATATCCACACAAAATTAATATTGAAATAATATTACAAAACTTCTGAAATTCATCTGAAATTTTGAAGTCCAATTTTACATTGGATTGTATATCCCTGAAATTCATGCAAAATACTTCAATGTCAAAACAACATTAAATTGACCTCTAATATTGGTATCCAAAGAAAATGTTTACAGCATTGACCTGTAATCATTTTTCTTGCAGTGTTTTCTGATGCCGATGTAAATTTGATGGCATATTAGAATTTTTGATGTGTTCTTTGATGTCTCTTTGACATTAAGGAGCCTGCTGGAAGTCTATTAGTTTAAGTACGCTAAATAACTTGATAAGCTATCCATTTTTTCTAATGTATTTATTCTATTGTTTGTAATTTTGTTTTCATTTTATTACTGACTATTTCAGCAAAGTATTTTTAAATATTATTAGTGAAAGTGCTCCAAAAGAACAGATTTAGGGATTGGGGTCATTTTGGGGATTTTTATTATCTTAATGACAGGGGTCCTGTCACAGAGAGTCTAGCACTGGCGCTGGTCAGGTGTCCTGATGCTATTTTGATATAATGTATTTATTTTGTACAGTATAAAGCATTAGGCAGAATATCAACAAGTTTCAAGCCATGATTCCTCCTCAAAGAAACCCAGTGGCTCAATGGTATTTCTTTTTATAATTAAACTCTACGTAGCTCATTAGATTCCAGCTCTTTATTAAGAATAAAGTGACTTTTGGTTTGCAGATTAAGGAGCTTAACCAAATCCTAAGGGAAATCCATTTGCTTTGACCTGTACCATAAATACTGTTAAGAGTTCTGTGTCAAGAATTGCCATTACAAAGCTGCACAACTATGCTCACTAACCATGACATCACAAACTTTGAGTTGGTTAACCTGCTGTTTTTACCTGCAATTGGACCTTGTTGTGACAAGGTGAAGGACGTTTAGGGATAGACGATCTGTAGGTCATTACTGCCAAATGAAAGCCTGTGATCTTTGTATAAAACTCTTCTGCTAATGGGTAACCCTGTGTCCAGTGTCATTTCCTTTTGATGTGCAAATGCCACAATGATCTGGGAGCCGAACTCTCTCCTAACGTCCTCAACAGGCACTTTTAATTAAGGGCGAGAGAAAGCCTCACTGTAGACTCGCCTCATCTGTTTCACATTTTCTCCAACGAAGCACTGTAAAGGAACACTGCAGCCCCTGTCATATCAACTCTGCTTCTAATGTGTAAAAGAAGTCCAGAGGTCTGATTATCATTCAGTCAAAACACATGAGCCGGGGTCAGACCTGTCTAGCATCGACTCTGATTCCTCCGCTAAGTAGCCTAATCCACGTATAACTAAACCCTGTATGCGAAGCACCGCTGTAGTCTCAACCAAAGCCATATGTACTTGAGCGCTACCTTTTTCAAACATCTGCACATCTCCACATCACTTTATACCCTTATAGATGGCGCTAAGCTGCAGGGTTCGTTGTGACCTGCAGAATCTTTTCTTTTTTGACCTGTGGTCAGCAAACAGTTTTGTTAACAGAAACACTGATTCCTCAGAAGACTTTAGTACAAAGATAAGCTGGATCTGCAGCTTGGTCAGCGTATGCACCTGATTCAACTGACATTATATTTTTATACAAGCACAGTTGTGAATTTGCATGTCCCTGCAAAAAAATAAAAAAAATAAAAAATAAATTAAAACATTTCTTACTTAGAGTTTTTGTCTTCTTTATTTAGTTCAAATATCCAATTATACTTAAATTAAGAAGCATTTTCTAGACAAGTAAAAAGTATTGTTGTGTTTTAGAAATAATAAGTTAAAATTATTTGGGTTTTACTTTAAAACAAGCAAAATAATCAGCCAATGGGTTAAGTAAAAAGTCTTATTTCAAACCAAAAACAAGACCAACCCGATTGGGTAAAAAAGAAAAAATTTTTTTTATAAATTAACTATTTAATAAAAATACTACTACTAATAATAATAATAATCGGTAACACTTTAATTTGATGGTCCAATTAAGCATTAGTAGACTGTCTGCTTAATTAGACTGTCTGAAACTTTGCAAGTACATGTCCACTTACACTAACCCTAACCCCAACATAACAGTCTATTTATAATCTAATGAGAATTAGTTGCATTGTAACTTAAATTCAACAAATGGACCATCAAAATAAAGCATGACCTAATAATCTGGGGTAAGTAATAATGGGGTAAGTAAAATAATCGTATTTCAAAGTGAAACCACCATGATTGTATTTACCCCATTGGCATAATATTTTGTACGTTTTAAGAAAAAATTCACTTGAACATCATTTCTGGAGATTTTTTTTATATTTAGGCTAGAAATTAGAGACAATCATTCATTTTTAATATACAGTTGAAGTCAGAATTATTAGCCCCCCTTTTAAATTTTTTTACTTTTTCAAATATTTTCCAAATTATGCTTAACAGAGCAAGGACATTTTCACAGTATGTCTGATAATATTTTTTTCCTCCAGAGAAAATCTTATTTGTTTTATTTCGGCTAGAATAAAAGCAGTTTTTAATTTTTAAAAAAATATTTTAGGGTAAAAATTATTAGCCCCTTTAAGCTAATTTTTAACAGAAAAAACCATCGTTATACAATGACTTGCCTAATTACCCTAACCTGCCTAATTAACTTAATTAACCTAGTTAAGCGTTTAAATGTCATTTTAAGCTGTATAGAAGTGTCTTGAAAAATATCTAATCAAATATTATTTACTGTCATAATGACAAAGATAAAATAAATCAGTTATTAGAAATGAGTTATTAAAACTATTATGTTTAGAAATGTGTTGAAAAAATCTTCTCTCCGTAAACAGAAATTGGGGAAAAAAATAAACAAGCGGTCTAATAATTCTGACTTCAACTGTATATTTTTTATTTTTATTTTGCAGTTCTCAAACTTTATGGAAGCCTATTTCAATTCAATTCAATTCACCTTTATTTGTATAGCGCTTTTACAATGTAGATTGTGCTAAAGCAGCTTCACAAGATTATAGTGAATTGAAACAGTGTCAGTCCAGTTTTCAGTGTTTTAAGTTCAGTTCAGTTTAGCTCAGTTCAGTGTGGCTATTTCCATCATAGAATTAAAATAGCATATTTCAAATTGCATAATTAAAATTTTCTTTTGCAATATATCATTCAGAATACATTCCTTACTGTCCCACCAGTGACAATATACAGCTATATCGCACTGCTGTGTGATATTGCATTTATACAGCAGTTCGACAGGATAATCGTGTATGTAAAATAGAAAATCAAACACGAGAGTCTCAAATCCTTTTGTATTAGGAACTATTTTCTTCCACCATTCATTTACATCTGCAGCTGACGTCAGAACAGCAGAAGCTGTTACTAATTCACCAACGTCACTGAGTTAGAGCTATAGTGTTTCAATGATTCTCTAGCGTAATGTCTAAAGTGATGACAAAACAGGTGATTTTGCTCACATTTTAAGATTATAAGGCATGAAATGCCATCAGTCTATAGAGATTTCCCAGTATTTCTCTGTTGCAATCGGGAGTTCACAATAATTATCCCTGAAAAAGCCAAAGCAGCGCAATCCCTACAAGATTACTCTTGTGTTTGTGGTAAGGAAAAATGCTAAACACATGCAGGCATTTCTTCTTTCTTTCTTTTTACTGAACTAGTCTGCAGTAGCGAAAACAGAGGACTCATTAGAAACAAACAGATGGCTGACCAAAATGTAACTCAGGGTTATACAAAGAGTGGCCAAAACAAAATACATGCATTCCTGATATGCGAGTTCCATCTCACACTCAATACACTACAATTACTATGGTATAAATACAGCACTACAACATACAAAGGAGAGACATCGACTTATAATGTCATTTACTTTTAATAATGATTTGGTCAGCTATAGTTAGAAATCACACCGATCTTTTCTCCTCTAAGGGCTTATTATGCGGTCTCTGTTGCCATCTTGTGGATGAACAACATTAACCGTCTTTGCTCTGCCAAAAGACAGGTTTATGGCCGCTGGCGCATTGTCTCTCTGAAATTAAAAATATTTAAAAATCGGCACTATCCTTATAAATAAACTGCATAGTTGCAATACAAACAACTACATTCTCACCTAAAAAAAATTCAAAAGTACATTATGTTGTCCAACAGCTGCGGTATGTCAAACTGTAGCGTGTCCTCTGCCTGTCCCTGTATGTGGGCAGAGTAATACACAAGTGTGAAGGGTTAAGAGAATGGACGAGTGCTGTTATTTGCAGAATATTGCACGGCTATCAGCCAATCAGATTCAAGAACCACACAGAACTGTTGTACTGTATATATATATATATATATATATATATATATATATATATATATATATATATATATATATATATAAATTGTCATTACAGTTCATGTCCTATCAATTGTGATTTTAATCTGTTTGAATTTACCTATTTTATTATGTGATGTAAACAATGTGAACAAGTTTTCTATTTTTATTTTAATTTATTGCTGTGAAGGTTATTAAGGTTATTAAGCTTATTTTCATCATGAATTGCTCCAGTGCTCAGTATAATTTGGTTGTTATTTATTATCATTACACAACTGGAATACTTGATGTTGATTAGTTAGTCACAATATTTCAAGATATGTTATTCCCAGATAACAACCGCTCAAACTAATAACACAGGCTCATCTGGGGACTTTGAATCATCTAGACAGTTAGTGAATACATTTACAGTGGTCCCTTGCCATAACGCAATTCACCTTTCACAGTCTCGTAGTCTTGCAGATTTTTTTTGTGCAATTTGACATGCTTTTTTTACAGCGCATTGTGTTCTGCGTCCTGATTCGCGCATTGTGTTCTGCGTCCTGATTGGCTGCAGACCATTGTCAATCAATCTTCTCCATGCCGTGTCTCCTGTACAGTACAGAATGTGGAAATCTTTGATCGTTAGCAGTGTGACTCTGAAGTGCTGTGCTGCATGTTTGCAAGTTTTCTCCCCAACAAACCCCACAATGTCAATGAAACATTCTGCACCGTCAAAGGCACCCACAGTAGCACCGAAAAGACAAAGGAAGATGCTAACCATAGCACAAAAAGTTGGACTTCTAGACATGCTTAAGTAAGGTAGAAGTTATGTGAGTGTCAAAACAAGAGAGAAATGTTGATGTCTATCTGAGAAAAGAGTGCAGTGAGGGGTTTTACAGCCTTAAAACATCTTTAATAATTGGAAAAATAAAGTGGACTACTTTGCGGATTTCAACCATTGCAGGCTAATTTCAGAACATAACTCCCGCAATTAACGAGGGACCACTGTACAACTATATTTATATTTGTCTGTCATGCCGCTGTCTTTGACAATGTGGCGTTATCTTGTGACTGGATAATACAGTACAGTGGATTGTGTGCTCCAGCCTTTTTCGTTTTTCTTAGCTTTGAATTTAAAGAATTAATAGACGGTTATGGCTCAGAACAATATTTTGTTTCTAATTGTATTCTAACTTTTTTTTTGTAGCACATAGCTGCGCAATATTTAGGATAAAGTACACCCAGGGGGTTGTTATTGCAGAATAAAGCCCTTCAGGATTATTTAACAGCGTTCTACTTCATGTCAGGCTTTATTTCTGCAATAACAACCACCTGGACGTAATTCATCACTTACTTAATTTAACTGTCATGCTTCTTAATATTTGTTGTACATTTTTTTGGGGGGGCTAACTTGCATATTAACTGCAGCCTACTACTTTTAAATTAAATCATGTTTTTTTTTTTTTTTAACACAAGCACCGTGAAATTTTTGTTCACCCCACAACAAGCTAACGTTGGTCAGTGACATTGCGATTAAGTGTTACGGGATCATCTGACAGTCTACTAACATCTCTGATGAATGTGTGTTGGGTTAACCAAGCTAATCCTTCACTAGCCGTTTGTGTACAGAGGCTAAGTAGAGCAGATTAACCTGTAGCCTTCTATTCTTTCAGTGTTGCCCAACCATCTAAACTCACCGTTCCACTTTCCTTTCTGATGTTGACTTTACAAATGTCCTTTCTCGCCTCTCCATCCGCTCAGTTGACTTTTAGGTCACTAGCGTTTGACTTGTTGTCAAGATGGCGTCTCCTCAAACACACGAAGACAAAGACCTCAATTAGTGCAAACAATCTTGACAAACAGAGCAGTCGCAGTATATCTGTCACTGGTTAAGCTTATCTAATCAATAACACAGCGAGTCTAACAGAAACACAATTGTTTAAGTACTGCTTTGAATTATACATGAAATCTATCTATCTATATGGTTTCTAGTCAGTTTTGGAACTTTAGAAAATTTGTTGGAAGTTACTTTTACATTCAATAAATAGTTTACACATGTGACCCTGTACCACAAAAACAGTTTTAAGTATCAATGCTTTGAAACTGAGATTTATACATCACCTGAAAGCTGAATAAATAATATTTAGCTGGTATACAAATAAATTTGGAATTTAAAATTTGGGGGTTAAATGTGCAGTATTGCACTCCTGGATCAAAACACTCGCAAGCGCAGGTCACCAGATTGACGTAAGTGTACCTGAATATTGAGCCTAAAGGCTGATTTGAACCGTTTTCTAACTAAAAGCATTGGCACACGATAAAAGACATATTTTTTTTCATACTAAAAGGAGTTTTTGTCCTAACCAACACCTGAAATTTCTATTTTAGAAACAGCTTCTATTTCTCACAAGTAAACAACAGGATGAACTTTGATCATCTCAGGTAAACCTCGTGTGCTTTATTCAGTGCTAAATGCTAATAATGTGAGTTTGAATGACATTTTACATGACATTTCTTGCCATAGCACAGATAGTTTCACCTCAGATCTTCAAAATGAAATAAACCATGTGAAAATGAACTTTAGAACGGTGACTCCAAGATACAAAACAAATATCAATCATTCAGCATGTACATATAATAACGTTAAAGAGGTTTAATATGTATTAATTAGATTATAAACCTTACCATTTTGTGAGTGAGTGCATATTCTGTGCTTCTGAATGGCTGTA
Source organism: Danio kyathit (assembly GCA_903798195.1). Classification (NCBI taxonomy): domain Eukaryota; kingdom Metazoa; phylum Chordata; class Actinopteri; order Cypriniformes; family Danionidae; genus Danio; species Danio kyathit. Next base: position 26,919,773 of record LR812537.1, on the reverse strand, counting down.
TTCAAATTTCTGTTGTGTTTCATCTGGTGCAAACAGTCAAATTGCTTATCAATTCAAATCTCGTCAGGTAGCCTGTTGTTAGGACATGGGGTTACAATGTAACCTGCTCACCTAAAGTTTACGTTCATAATGTTTATATTATTTACTAGTTAATAACCTAATGTGGAACTCTGACTCTACGTCTCATTTCGGAGTCTGCTGCTGTCCACTGGAGGTCGCATTTCGGTCGGGGGCACATACTTTGAGAGTGTTCGTGACTGAATGAATCAAATACACAGTTTTAGGTAGGTTTATTTTAGGTGGGTTAAAATAACCAAAACAAAGACAGTGTTCCAACATGGAAAGCACATTTTCAAAGCAGAATATCTGACTTTAGCATTGTTTTTCAGAAAAACAAGTATGTTCACTTAGCATGTTTCTAAAATATCTGCAAACATGTTATAGTATTTTTATGCTTTAGAAGAGTTTAAACCTACATACAGCACCTTTAAGAAAAAAATGAAATGCTGGGGAAACAAGTTGTCTAAATGATGTACTTAGCAATACATATTACTGTTTAATAGTTAAGATTTTATTTATATATACAGTTAGAAATCTACAAAATTACTTCATGCAACATGATTTTTACTTAATATTCTAATGATTACCAGTATAAAAGAAAAATCAATTTTGACCTATACAATGCATATTTTGCCTATTGCCAGAAATATACATTACTATAGTATTATGCATTGTTGACTGCTCTTTATAATTACTATGAATTTGTTATATGGAAAAAGTAATTCTGATCTCATTAGCATTACTACAGTAGAGATTATGTCTGTGAAAGAATATCTAGCTATGTCTTGCTTCGGCCACTGAAGCTAAGCAGGGCTGTGCCTGGTCAGTACCTGGATGGGCGACCACATGGGAAAGCTAGGTTGCTGCTGGAACTGGTGTTAGTGAGACCAGCAGGGGGTGCTCAACCTGCAGTCTATGTGCTCAACGCCCCAGTATACTGATGGGGATGCTATACTGCTCAGTGAGCGCTGTCATTCGGATGAGACGTTAAACCGAGGTCCTGACATTCTGTGGTCATTAAAAATCCCAGGATGAAAAAGACTAGGAGTTTAATCCTGGCTTAATTTTCCCACTGGCCTCTGTCCATCATGGCCTCCATACCATCCCCATATCATAATTGGCTTCATCACTCTGTCACCTCTCCACCAATCAGCTGGTGTGTGGTGTACGGTCTGGCACAATATGGCTGCCATCGCGTCATTCAGGTGGATGCTGCACACTGGATGTGGATGAGGAGATTCCCCCCAAAATGTGTAAAGTGCTTTGAAGTTTCAGAAAAGCCCTATATAAAGGTAAGGAATTATAATAATAATTATTATTATTATTGAAGTCATTCAAAGAGCCTGTGAACTTCATACTATTTTGTCGACTTTCAGAAGCAGGTTTAGGTAAGAGGATAACCAGACAAGCTGCTGCATTCTGGATAATTTGTACATGAGAAAGGGTGCACGATGGGAGTTCATCCAAAAGAGCATTACAGTACTTAGGTAGCAATGAATTCTGGTCCAGATTTGGCATAAAGCTGGCACAGCAGGTGTTCGTCCGGTGTTCTATCGATTTGTCCTACCTTGTCAGATTGTCCTACCTCCCATTCCAAAAGTAGGTAACACATTTTGATGACACAATATGCTACCCATCAGATTTTGCTACCAGTGTAAATTTTAATGTAGAGTAGTGTGATATGAAGCTGTAATATCGCCCTAACCTACCTAATCCCTAATCCAAACCTCAGAACCATTCAATTACAGTGTTGGTAGCACAATCAGATGGGCAGGATAAAATGTGATGGCACCATCTTTAAGGCAGCAATCAAGACTTGGGCCAGATATCAAATGTATTACTTGGACCAGGTGTTAAAATGTATATGTGGGCCACATAAGGTTGACTTATCTTGACCCACTTCTAAAATACATTTAAATATTTTTTGAGTAAAGAAAAAATTCTACCAATCAGATTGCTTCGAGAAAAAGCACTCCCATAGCGCACCTAAAGTGAAATGCTTCATTGGATTATCAAATTCATTGCAGTTGTGACACACCAACCTATCTGGCCCAGTTCAGACCCAGTTATGTGTTATTGACTTGGCTGAGACTTGGCCCAAATATGGTCCAGGTTTAGCCCTTGTATGGAAGCCAGACTTGGTCCAATCATGTACAGCAATTCACTGCGGCTTGAGGGCCAAGTAAAAGCTGATTGTGTGGGCCAGATCTGGGTCAGATAAATTTTGCTCTGTAGGTAGCCAGCCTAGAAATGACAGGAGCTTGGACAAGATGAGACGAGATGCAGCAGGATTGATTAGGAAGAATTTTTCTGATGCTGTAAAAGCTGTTTGCTTTCAATGTGCTCTTTGAAAGTCTCCCCAAGATTCCTTACTGAATTAGATAGCATAATAGAAGATGATCACAGCTGAATTGAGAACATATTTTGAATATCTGGAGTTGCAGTGAAGGTGAGAATTATCTGTATTTGACAAATTAAGCTGTAGGTGATGATATTTCATCCATGCCGAGATATCCTCTAACCAGTTTGAGATGCGTGCAGCTACCATTGGTTGATCTGGCTGGAATGAAAGCTGTGTGTTATTGGCATAACAATGAAAAGAGAAACCATGTGATTGGATGACGATTCCTAGATGTGGTGTAAATTGAAAATAGAAGGGGACCAAGAGCTGATCCCTGAGGTAGCCCTGTGACCAACTGATTAGTGGGGTTCCATTGATTCCTGTTGAGGAGAGGATGGATAGGATAATAATGTTTTTAGTAATGAAAAATTATAAAATCTATTCCTTAACAAAAAAGTCAAATGTGATTTTCAACTTAAAGGTGCAGTAGGTGACCTGCCAAAATGCTATCTGTTAGCATAATATCTTTAAACACAGTCCTAGTATTGCTGTCCAAAGCCACATCTCCTGAAATCCCGAACGTGCACAATAAAGATGACAGTAAACAATCCACAAGATCATGTCATTCAACAGTTAGAAAACTGTACTTTATAATATTACAGTTCTGAATGAAACACTGTATTATATCTAGCACGTTTTCAGTTTTCAGTGTAGCAAGCAAAACTGGTCATAATGTGCAATATTTGATGCATGCAAGGATCGCTGGTTTCACTCTCTCACACGCTTTGTCCTAAAGCCACTACTGTATGCTTAGGGCGAACTCACATTAGGTACAGTTGCCTTGAACCATGCCGAATCGCGATTGTCTCCCCTCCCATCTCCCCCTTGCCTGCGCTCACATTGCATTTTTTACCTACCGAACCTGATTACATTTACGTCATCGATGATGCGAATGTTCAGTTTAACAGGAAGAGAAGCGTTCTCGCTCAACGCAGTGTTTATATCGTTTTAGTCATTTGGGATGCAGTGACACGGTCCAATATTTTGCCGAACAGATCCAAAACTGGTGACGCTCATAAATTATCATAAATGTATTATGAGATTTGCTGGAGGTGCAGCTGATATGCAGCGCGGGGTTTGCGTCTTAATAAACTACGACAGTTTGCATTCAATGGGCTGCACGGTGGCGCAGTGGGTAGCATGTTCGCCTCACAGCAAGAAGGTCGCTGGTATGAATGTTTCCCAGTGATGGGTTGCAGCTGGAAGAGCATCCACTGCGTAAAACATATGCTGGTCAAGTTGGCGGTTCATTCCGTTGTGGCGACCCCAGATTAATAAAGAAAATAAATGAATGAGTTTGCGTTCATCGAAAAGTAGGAATGATTAATTAATCCAAATGAAACAGTTCCTTAAAAGTGAAATCACGTCTTCAGTTTCAGGCTCAGGCACGCTTTGCACTCACACTTCAAGCGTACGCCAAAGCCCAACTAAACTGCACTCTGGCACATCTCTTCCAATCAGGCCAGGGCCGGCCAAATGAACCACACCTGATTCAGAGAACTCACACTTCTCAAACGAACCGGGGAACACGCCTGGGCACGGTTCGTATAGCATAGTGTGAGTGCACCCTTAATGGTTGGCCAGCGGTGTGCAGGAATTACACTCATTACTAAACCATACTTATTAGCTATGCTATTTCAGACCGAATATTCAAATTAGCATGATAAACAATATAGGGAGCATGTCACAGGTTGTCATTGTTAAAAAATGAGCCAATGTGGATATAAAACCAACCAAGGTACCTTATGAAACTGAAAATATTTACATCAATCTTTCACTGGAAGATTTCAGTAGCTGAACAACACTTTTGTGCATATAACCCATTCATAACAACAAAATCTACATAAGCTTTGCATGACTAAAATAGTTAAATAATATAAATAAAAAACATAACATTACCTGTCTAAAAGAAATACTTTAGCCATGGTGTCATCCTTCCTCCAGGCTACAAAAGTAACGGCTTTCACTTTCTCTCGTTTTCTTTTACAGTATGTGTGTGCCCGCCCAAATGGTGGATCTGCGTCAACAGGTGCGCAGATGTACAAATCTACATTTGTTGACAGACAGTTTGGGCTACTTATCAGAATTATGCGAATAGTCGGTCCTAATGTTTTTTAGTCTTATGCCTTAATATAAAAATACATGTAAACACGTTTAGATCATTTATTTCGATCATTACTGTTAGAATGTGAAGACAGCACCATGACTTGTGTGTATTTTCCTAATGTTGATAAACGGATAATAAAACACTTGATAACATTCACTGAATCACTGCATTAGATCAGCCCACAGATGTCCTTTAAAGACACACAGCATTCCAGCCCATTGTTGTCCAGCAGCTGCATGCCACTGTGTCTCTTATATCTTCATGCGTTTTATGGGCAAACGGGATTGACAATGTGTCCGAGAGACAGAAAAATGGTGTAATAGCATCACGCACATTCCTTTCCCTTGTTCTGCCATGTTGATTACTTCCTCTCTCTTTACTAGATGTGTTAAATGCACACAGTGACCAGAGACAAAAGGACGCTTGACCTTTAACCTCCGGGTAAAAGCAAGCCTAATCTTAAGTTAGCATCCTCGGTTTCTGTCATTGTCTTTTCCCAGACAGAGAATGAATGCAACTTTGGTACCGGGGTCAGAGCCGTTCAACTGTTCTCCGTTTACCAATAGATGTGAGTTTGTGTGTCTCTCTGTGTGTGTGTACGTGTTTCTTCTCTATTCACACAGACACACAGCCCACCCAGGGAAGGTTGTGTTGAGTGTCTGTTGACCCCGTTTTCACCTTTGCTAAACACTGCAATTATCTCCGTTCAGCTCTTTACAGGAAAGGCACAAAGATTACTTGGATCTTTGTATCTCAGTTGGCATAAATGAAAGCAGGGTGCCGGGTGTTTCTCTTGAGTAGACCCAGTTTTGAATTACTCTTTCCCTTCCCACTTGTCAGCTAGCGTTCTCTCTGTGTAACTCAGACCAGTACTGGTATAGAAAGATAAGAATGAGGGATTCTGTATGTAATCTACCTTTGTTTTTTTGTATATTTAGCTTCAGTCATTAATTTTCCTTCGGCTTAGTCTCTTTATTCATCAGGGGTCGCCACAGCGGAATGAACCACCAAACTTATCCAGCGTATGTTTTACACAGCAGATGCCCTTCCAGCTGCAACCCAGTACTGAGAAACACCCATACACACTCATTCACACACATACACTATGGTCAATTTAGTTTATTCCATTTGCCTGTAGCGCATGACTTTGGACTGTGGGGGAAATCGGAGCACTCGGAGGAAACACGTAAAACTGCCGAAAAGTGAAACTGCCGAACTGCAGTTAAATTCACCCAAAATTACAGGAAACTCTTACATGAAAGCACTTCACGTAAACACCTTAATTATATTATTGTCTATTAAGGCAAATAACTAGATTACAGATGTCCATGTAAGCGTAGTCAGTAGTGTCTTCAAAGTTAGTGAAAGATCCAGAAGGGCGTCCTGCTGATTTGATTCAGAAGGGTACTTTTTTGTCAGACAGCTCACCTGTTTTACTTTCATTCAGCGTCATTCATTTTAAAAAGAACCCGCTCCATTTTATTTGTATATGTTTTACTCAAACGCATTAACTCTACATGTGCCTGATAGTTAGATGTGGAGCTAACATTAATCAGATTCAGTCTAGTGAACACATAAAAATCGTCATCATAATTTACTCGCGTGCACGCCTCAATGTCTCGCACCCCCCTAATAGGTGTGCTGGCGGCCTCCTGGTGGGGCACGCCCTACAGTTTGAAAACACCTGAGTTACGCAAGCTGTTTTAAGCCAGTTTAACATAATATAGGTTTAATGGACTCATAGGGTTAATATGATTCAGCTTAAAAATTGAAGGCAACCAGTATTTTTTACAGTGTAGACTAGTTGTCAAATAGACAGATTAGATAGACTTTATCCCCCGGTTTCACAAACAAGGTTTAAGGCTAGTCATGGATTAAATTGCATGTTTGAGCTGTCTCAACTAAAAATAACTTGCAGTGAGATGTCTTAAAATATGTCAGTGTCATTTTTTGTCTACAGGTGCACACCAGTAATGTATTTTTCTAAGGCTGTTTTTATAAATGTGGCTTAAATAGCCTAATTTAACTAAGGTCTAGTCCTGGCTTAAGCTAAGCCCTGTTTGTGAAACTGGGCCTATATGTGTAGTCATTCATTTCTGTTTATTTAATGACTAGTCTAGTTTTGGCCAATTCTTAGAGGCCACAACTTCATGCATTGGATTAAATTAGGCTTTGCAGGCTCCATGTTCAGTCCTTTACTTTCCCTGTATCTGTTCAACTGAGGGAACGGAACCAACCCTGTGGCGTCATACACAGCGACATTCCAAAATGACGGCACCCTAGGTCTAAAAGCTATAATAAAACATGTCGTTTTCTTCTAAATGGTTACATTAATCGAGTTTATTTAATATATTTCCATTAAAGGGGAATCCAATGTACAAAATAATGTAAACTTGCCTGAGTTCTTCATTACCCTTTAAATAAGTTTTAGGGAGCAGGTGATTGGTTAAGAAGGCAAAGTGAGGCGTGGTCCCACTGCTGAAGCTTTCTTAACAAGTTAACTTCAGCTAATGGGGGGTCATCCACATACACTAATTCAAAAGTTACATTTTTAATATGTTGGAAAGAAATCTCTTGTTCAAAGAGAAACTTATTTTAAATATTATTATAATTTAAAATGAATATTTCTACTTCTTAAATTATGAGAATCTTTACTCCAGTCTTCAGATATACAGTATGCTGAGCTGTTGCTCACGAAACCTTTCTTATTATGAATGTTCCAAACAATTGTGCTGCTTAATATTTTCAGGTAAGTTCATTCATCCATTTTCTTTTTGGCTTAGTTCCTTTATTAATAAAGGGTCGCCACAGCAGAAAGAACCGCCAACTTATCCAGCACGTTTCACACAGCGGATGCCCTTCCAGCTGCAAACCATCACTGGGAAACACCCATACACTCTCATTCACGCTCATACACTACAGACAATTTAGCTTACCTATTTGACCTACAGCGCATGTGTTTGGACTGTGGGGGAAACCGGAGCACCCGGAGGAAACCCACGCGATCACAGGGAGAACATGCAAACTCCACACAGAAATGCCAACTGACTCAGCCGAGGCTCGAACCACCGACCTTCTTGCTGTGAGGAGACAGCGCTACCCACTGCACCACCGCACTGCCCTTTACAGGTAAGTGAAAGTTTTTATTTTTTTGCAGGATTTATTCATGAATATGAAATTCAATATAACAGCATTTACAATATACATATTTTGTAACATTTCACATTTGTTTATTGACACTTTTCAGTCTTTTATTGTGCACTCATATGTTAAAATATGTAAAAATGACAAGAATGAACAAAACAGCATATTTCAGTTTTAGTTATTTTATTGGAGAAATAATCTGGTTCACACATGAAATCTAAAATATTTACAAACCCTTTCATGTCATTATTTTCTCAGAAGACATTTACATAGTAAAATCATTTGTACAATGAGGTAGATATATATAAAAAAGTGTGAAATATTATTAATGAATAAGTGATAACATGTTAAAAGAAATGAACTGAATATAAATTAAAAGTAATATCTGTACAATGAAAGAAAATCATTTATTTTACAAATCAGTCCATAAAATATTTAAAATCCAGAATTTGAAGCATAAATTGCCCACCAGTAAAACAAAAGTCCATTCGCACCAAGAATGATAAATATAATAATAAAGATTTTAAAATCTCTGTTAACTTAAAATTGCAAAGTCCACACCACATCTATAATCAGAAATGCACAAAAAACAATACTTTTGAATTATTTTTATACCTTTAACAATTTTTTTTTTTATCCAGTCGATGAGCAATAAAAAAACATACAGTATATTCAATCTGAATCCAATATTTGAAGAGCTTTAGGTCAACTTTCACAGACAATGTTTAAAGCCAGTCCTAAACTAGATTGCATGTTTGAGTTGTGTTAACTTAAATCTTAAAACACTACAGTTTATTTTTCACAAGGTACAAAACAAATGTGTTTTTCTTAGTAATTTAAATAGAAAGCTACTAAAATACCCTAATGTAACTAAGGACTAGTCCTGGCTTAAACTAAGCCCTGTCTGTGAAACCAGAAATTAAAGATACCATATGGCAGATAACAAATCACTGCACATGATCATAAGAATAAACAAAACAAAAGATGTTATGGATGCTAAAGCTGCTTTTCCACTGCATAGTACATTGCAGTTCAGCATGGCTTTCTTCAGTTCAATTTAGTACAGCTTAAAGCAGGTGGTATTATTGCTATAGTTGTGCCACCTCTACTGCCATGACTTCCTAAAAACTTTTTCACTTCAGTTCATCCCTATCCACTTCTCCTCTACCAACGAAAGGAACATCTGGACCTCTTTTACACAATGCTGCCATTTTAGGTGTCTTTTTATTTCAATGGTACAAAGCCAATTTAGACATGCAAACAAAAATACAGCAGTTAGTAACGATGATTCTTTTGGACCAATCATTGATCAACAGTGTGTATATGTTATGGAACGATAACTGATTTCAAAGTTTACCGCAGTTTGGAAAAGTCAAGGTTTTAAAACCACAAGAATTTTCTGTTATATAGTTTCTAAGGTATATGTAGGAGTGTTTTTTAAATGTGCTGTAAAGAAATGTGTTTTTGAAAGTACTGAAGACAGCAGAAGTCAATGATTTATTTTAATAATTTAGCCTGACATGTTTATTTGTCCAAAATATTATAAATGTTTTCTAATAAAATGTATTTTGTTCAATGAAGGAAAAAGTTTTTACACAGACAATTTAAAAAGAACTTATTATAGAGCAGTATTCACAATACCGTGATACCATGAAACCATAAAAGTTTTGTCCAAGGTTATCATACCATCAGAAAGTTATACCGGCCCATGCCTAGTATATGTAATATTTTGGTAACAGTAATATTGTGAATATGTAATATTTGGAACCTCATCTGTGGTAGAACTAAAAAAAAGAAAAGGTACTAAATAAGGAACCCAGTGAAAAAGCCCCCAAAAGTGAGCCGTACCGAAACAAACCGCATTATACCACGCAGTGGAAAAGTGCCTTAATTTTCAATTTACAAGAGTAATAAATTTCACAACAAGATTATGATACAGATTCCAGCAATATTGCTGTAATCTTTTTATTCAGTTAATGAATGGTAAGAACACACACATTCAATCAAAACCCATCCTGTTTTAAAGAGTGAAAAGACAATTATGTGGCCTGATTGTTAGGAAGTTGGATTTGTAATCGAAATGTTGCAGGTTTGATTCCCTGTCCCAGCAGGAATTGAAGATGGGGAACTGGATAAAAGCACACTCTCTCCATCTACAATACCCGTTTGAAATGCCCTTAAGCAAGGCACCTACAGTAACTCCTAATTGCTCCCTGGATGCTGGAAGCAATAGCTGCTAAGGGTGTATGCTCACTGTGTGTGCTCTCACTTCTCACTCATGTGTGTGCACGGATGGGTTAAAAGCAGATAACCAATTTCAAAAATGTGTAACCATACTTGACAATGCTCACTTCACTTACCATTCTTGGTGATAACATGCCTTAAAAGTGATGTACAGTACCAGAAAAACCTATAAAATATGGTAAAATTGTCTTTGATTTTTCTATATTTGTCCTGTTTCTTGAGATCAAAAAAGAAATAAACCTCACAAGATTTATCTGTATTTTCACAGCAAAACAAAAGAACTGAAGCAAATAATGGCATAGATTTTGAAAAAAGTCAACTCAAATTTTAAGCCATGTTAGACCACAAATATATAAAATGTCCCTTTAAAATCCTGGAGGGACTATTCAAGTCCAAATTCATAACTCCTGTTGAACAAATAGCTTTACATCATTTCAGCAAACGTTGTGATGACACATGAGGAAGCCAGACACGTATTCACACATATATTTACATTTCCTCATTAGTTTGATCAGCACGGTCATCTGCAGCCGCAGGACTCCACCACCATGTCTTCATACTGCTTGTACACAACATTATTTCCAGCATCAATGTACAAGATGCTGATGGGACTGAGTTTGGAGGGGACGCAGCAGCTGGGCGGCATGTTGCTGGGGTTCATTGAGTTCATTAGAGTTTGTATTATGGCATGATTGGTTGGTTCCAGGTGAGATCGGAGGGGAAAGTCACACATGCCCTCACAGTGATAGGCCTCATAATCTAATGGAGCAATGACCCAATCGTCCCAACCCAGTTCTCTGAAATTGACATGCAATGGCTTTTTGCTGCATCGAGATTTGGACTTTTTGCCATGTCTCTTGCCATGGCGATTGGGTAGAGCAGTCCGTCTGCTCCGGCGGGATTTCGAGTGGGATCTTCTTTCCTTCCCGATACTATCCAGACCCCATAGCTTGATCTTCTCTCTTTTTTCATAAAAAAGGCTTTGCCTCTTTTTTGACCTTGTGAAAACAACCAGTATGGCTTTCTTCAGTTGCGGACGGCCATGTCTGTGAAATCCAAGACATTGCAAATCAATTTCCCTCTCCGGATTATCCAGTGTGGCCTTGAGCTCTAAACAAAAGCGAGCACCATGAGAGTGGTGCTGTCGTTCCTTAAAAATCTCCCAAACGTCAAAAACCTCCCATTTTGGTTTGTGTGCATCCTCCAAATCCAAAGTTTGTGAATCAAGGACAGTGTGCGACTGGCAGGAGAGCAGCTGTATCTCCACAGGACCTGTTTCAGATGCGCGGAAGCTTCCGGAGATCTTTGTGTAAATCCTCAGTTCGGCACCCAGGATCTCTACATTTTCAGAAAGCGTTGATATGTCGAATAAGTATTTCTGTCTCCAGAGCGGGGAGTTCAAATGGTCATCTGAAACAAGGAGAACAGATGCTTGTTGACACTAGCTCTGACTTTAGAGAATTTACAATGTCAGTTATTGCATATGCAGATCGAGAACTCATTTTCAACTAATTATGCTGACTTTAGTTGACATTTCTTTCTGTCTTGTGTCATTATGCTAAACAAGTTTTGAAAGTTAGGTTCTAATTAACTGTTTTAATACTAGTATTTGCTAATTGGTTTTTTTATTTATAGTGTTTTAGAGGAAAAATAATGCATCATACACTGTGAAAAGTCCTACATATTTCCATAAAAAAAATAGTTGACAGGTATGGCCAGTATTTATGATACATGTATTTCAAATACGTACTTTAAATACAAAATAGTATTTTGTAATTTGTATTTGATAGGGTTTAAGAAAATGGCTTAATATTTTGCATCAAAATACTTTAGTGTCTTGTATTTTTGTATTTTAAAATACTTTAAAAGACTTTGTAAGACGTCTACGTGATGACAGCATAAAAAAGTAGTCTTTGATTGGCTCTTTCTCAGTTATTTTGCCAAGGCTTGAGATCAGACTAGAAAATTGATTAATATTGAAGCAGTTTATCAATTATGCGTCACATATAAAGAAAGTAATAGACAAATAGCAGAGATAAATTTGGGAACAAAATCAGACAGGAAAATAAGATAAACAACATAAAAAAGTCCTACAGTGGCGATATTTACAAAAAATAAATTGGCTGTTTCAAATGCCAGTAGCTAATCTACAGGTGACAGGTTACAAATGTTGACATAGTTAATCAGAATGAGGCAAAAATCTTAAATAATATTCCAGTCTACTGGTCAAAGACTTCAAATTGTTTGAGATATCGTGCTTTATATTGTGTTTTGAAGAGTACAGTTGCAAAAATACATGATTTATGGAAATTACTAAAACTGGAAATTTTAGTCGTTTTCGGAAATGATGATTTTACATTGACTATTGAAGACTTCAATTGCAAAACAATTGAAAAATAAGACTTATGATGAAGACTTAAGATGGTGGTAATTTTCACAATCATGAGATTTAGTACTATATTCCACTCATTATCTGCATTAAATGGTTTTTACAGTTATCAATGAGATAATCTTCAAGACAGGACTTTCTGTAAGAAATTTGTACAAAATTCACACTAAAATTAAAGAGAAAAACATGTTTTATGAATAAAACTTACACAAGTTACATTTTTAATGAATACCTCCTCAGTGTACAGTACTGTACAGTAGAGGTGAATGAGTGGTCAGAGAAGCTGACTTAAACTTGCTCAGAGAAACGCTGTCCTTATCATTTTTTACTTCACTAGTCAGTTTAATGGTGCAGGGACTATTCGAATAAGCCTATTGAGTGAAGGTTAGTGGAAAAAAAAATGTCATGCTCCGTTGTACAAAATATTTTGTAGTCTTTTCAAAATACAAAATACAGTATTTTACTTTCATACATGTTTTGGCTGCTGTATTTTGTAGTTTATTTTGATACACGTAAAATTGCTATTTTATTTTCAGATTGCAAGATTGTAAACAAAAGTGTATATTATATAAGTATTGTTGTCATTATTTTTAGTATTGGGGGGGGGGGGGGGGGGGGGGTATTGAAGATTTTTCCCAGTAATTTAACATGAGGACATATTATTCATCACTTTTGTGTAATAGTCACGTACAGTGATTTCAAACGCACCATGTACTGGTTTTAAGTTGGCACTCACAGAAAAAATAAATAATTATAAAAAATAATAAAAAATTGTAGAAAATTCAAACAACTAACCTTGACCCTCGTCCACAAAACTCGTGATGGTGTTTGCTGCTTTAGACGAGCGGAAAAAACTCGCGTTCAGTCCCAGTTTTTCAGCCGCTGAAAAGGTCTTGTATATGGAAATCATGTAATCGTGAGGTTCAATCGCATCCTTGATCGGCCTTCTGGACTGTAGGTCTCCGGATAACAGTGATGCTGACAGCACACTCTTGCCGTATTTGGCTCTCCTGTTGCCCTCAGCGGGAACAGACTTGGACACTTTCATTCCTCTGGATGCGCTTGGAAACAGAGGATTCATTGAGGGAACACCCAGAAAATGCAAAAGCAAAGTAAAAGTCAAAAATATCCCGCAGGCACACATCTTGCAAATGCACAAGAAAAGAAGCAGGACCTGCTTGGATAAAACCATGAACACATCACATGTGTGTGGAGGAGCGCAGACTGAGAGTAGCTCCTCTGAAGAACAGCCTCCTTAAGTACCGTCATGACATGATTAGCTCCACTCAATCCAAACAACTTTATGGCATCTCCTACCTACTGCCAGTCTGCTTCAGACCAAAATTTTACTATATTCGTGGGATTATTATAATAAACCATAATAATGTCTAGCAATACAACCATTGTATGTGTATACATGTATACAATAAAACATACAAACTTTGAAATATTTGTTGCATGTTATATCTGTGAAATCCAAAGATGAACTTGTATGCCTGTGATTTGTATATTAGCATATCAGATTTGCAATTTGTATTTTTTATTTATTTTTTAATGTTTAAATTGTAAAAGGTATATATTTACGCATGCAGAATATGAAAAACGTTTCATCATTTTAATAAAAATGTATCTCCCCGCCAGTTTTTTTTTTTTTTTTTTTTCTCTCGTCGAGGTTTTGCAGGTGTAAGAACTAGTGTGAGAACTTTTGGAAGCTCTATGGACTGTATCTCCCTCTAGTGGTCCTTATGTGCAACGTCTTTTGTGTGCCCGTGACTGTGTGGTATTGGCCTATTCATCCGTACTACGGGGTACCAAATATCTAGAGTGATACCACACATTTTTGACTGTGTGTGAACATTTTTGGTCCCTATAAGGAAACGGTTCCTAAATCATAGTTTTCTGGAAATGTAAAACTGTGGAATGTTTTCTGTGAGTGTTGGGTTATGGGCTGAGTTGAGGGGTAAGAGGAAAGAATAAACAGTCTGTAAAATGATTACACCTATGTCCCCATAAAACATGGAAACCCAACGAGTATGTTCTTGATAGTTTTCTTTTTCTAATAATTTTACTCATTCATTTTTTTTTTTTGGCTTAGTCCCTTTATTAATCTGGGGTCGCCACAGTGGAATGAACCGTCAACTTATCCAGCATATGATGCCCTTCCAGCTGCAACCCATCACTGGAAAACATCCATACACACCCATTTACACACATAAACTACGGACAATTTAGCTTATCCAATTCACCTGCATGTTTTTGAATTCATGGGGGTACCAGAGGAAACCCACACAAACATGGGGAGAACATGCAAACTCCACACAGAAATTCCAACTGACCCAGCCGGGGCTTGAACCAACAACCTTCTTGCTGTAAAGTGATTGTGCTACCCACTGCGCCACCGTGTTGCCCATAATAATTTTACTGTTGCTTATTAAATACGTCCCTGGGTGAGCCATCATTTGAGAAGTGTGACAGAATGTGGTGTAATAACGATTCTATTCTATTCTATTCTATTCTATTCTATTCTATTCTATTCTATTCTATTCTATTCACAATGTGCAGTCTCGACCCAAACAGGACCTTTAAAAATTATTACAATATGTCATTCATACATCCAATTATTTTTTTTCCTTTGTCTTTGTCCCTTATTTATCCGGGGTCACCATAGCGGAATGAAGCACCAACTTATCCAGCATATGTTTTACACAGCAGATGCCCTTACAGCCGCAACCCAGTACTGGGAAACACCCATATACGCTCACATTCACACACTCATACACTATGGCCAATTTAGTTAATCCAATTTACCTATAGCACATGTCTTTGGACTAATATGTATCCTAGCCAAATATTCTATATAGGTTACAAGGGTTAGGTGGTTTGGATAATTATTTTTCAAAAACAAGGTGTACAATAGATTCCAGGCAATGTTATGGACAAAAAACTTTTGTTCATAGTTTAAAAAAAAACCAACAAAAAAATAAAAACAGCATGAATCGAAAGCAGAGATGCCACATTAGGGCCTGCAGGCCAAAGTTAACCCATTGTAACCTTTGATTTGGCCCACCACCCCATCTGAGAAGAGAGTGAGAATGATGAAGGGAGTTCGGGAGAATGCCTTTAACCTCCTAAGACCAGAGTGTCCACATACGTGGACAGCACATCTTTAGCTCTTAAGTGGCTTTTAAAAATACTTTGAATGTATTATATTTTGTTACAGACATATAGTGTCATTCTGCAACTGTTTTACAGCATATGAAATGTCCCAAACCCTATTTTTAACTGTCCAAAATGGGGAAAAAAATTGTTTTTACTCTCTGATAGTCAAAGCAAGTTAAAAAAAATATTCTATGTTAAATATGCATAAAAGAAAATTCGGGAAAAAGTGTTTTATGTAAATTCGGACCATGAGTCCACATATATGGACATCATTTTTCTCTAAAAGTACATCATATCAAAAGATGATACTTAGATTTTTATTCTAATCAGGTTCCAATAAGCCCAAAAAGCAAAGAGAAATAAAAAATGCATGTAAAAAAACACATTGGGCTTAAAAAAGAATGCAAACTGAAATGAAATGTTGCAATTAAAGAGCACCTATTATAGGTTTTTGAAAATGACCTTCCATGCAGTGT
The DNA here is from genome assembly GCA_903798195.1 of Danio kyathit. Classification (NCBI taxonomy): domain Eukaryota; kingdom Metazoa; phylum Chordata; class Actinopteri; order Cypriniformes; family Danionidae; genus Danio; species Danio kyathit. The sequence goes on along the minus strand of LR812537.1, from coordinate 26,903,793 downwards.
GTAACACAGCTCTAAGTGAAGTGAAATATCCAGCTAAGGCTTAAATCTGAAAGTGCACCGTGTTTAAAACTATTGATTCGTCTATAAAAGAGTCGACTCATAGTAGTTTGAACGAATCGCCGCGGTAACAAGTCTTTAGCCATGCCGGCGTGCGGTCGATATGGAACTCAAGCCCATCCATTTGCTATGCGCGCAGACCTGGGAAAATTGAAACCTCCGGCCCGCCCACAAACACTGTAGCAGATCCCGGATCATGTCACGAAGATGCTGTGCTCTGAAGTGTGAGGAAAAGTTAGTGTTATTTTCCCTACCTAAACATGTGAAGAGGCTGTGAAGATTCAGTGGTTGAAGTTTATTTTTGCAAGAATACCTCAGCATTATAGCCCCAGTCTTGTGCTGTGTTCCCATCATTTTCTGACGAGTGCTTCAGCAATCTACATGCTTACAATGGGGGATTTGTCGGCCGTTTGTTAAAGAAAGGATCAGAAAGGACTATTGATGTATGGAACTTTGTCAGAGCTTGATAGAAACTTACAGTACACAGTTCATGAATCTGTTTCTTCCTCTTTTTCACAAGTGTAAGTGTGATTAAAATGGTTGCCTCCTTGTATTCTCTAGCTTGCAAATTATGCATTTAATTGTGTTTTGTTACTTGTAACCACTTGTAGTGTATCTGGTTAACAGTTTATATTCTCATATCGCGTCTAAAACCACATTGAAAACGCGACGCGTGCTGCTTTGTTTACAGATTTAAATGCGTTTGTGAGCTCGCGATCCTCTGCCGTTTATCGTTGCTATGGCCACCGTCAGCTGTTCCTACACACTTGCAGCGGTCAAGTTTCAAATTAGTTCAGCTTTTGCCACTGTGTGGATTAATACTGAATGCGTGTCATGGTTAAGAATAGAGCAATATGCTGGTGTTTAACTGCATTGCTTTAATGCACTCCTGCACTGGGCTCACACATATACTCGCACTCTGACTACTTCAAAATTGTATTGGGAACAAATTAATCTCTGAACCGCTTATACTATATCTGATTAGCTCTATATTCCCATATCGCGTCTAAAACAATGTTAAAAATGCGATGCATGACGATTTGTTTACGGATTTAAACGTAAACAATTTTTTTTGGATTGCGTTTGTAAACTGTGTTTTTTGTTATTGCTATGGCCACCGTCAGCTGTTCCTATACACGTGCGGTGTTCAAGTTTCATAATAGTTCAGCTTTTGCCACTGTGTGGATTACTAATTGTGTGTCATGGTTAAGTATAGAGCAATATGCTGGTGTTAAACTGCATTGCTTTAATGCACTCCTGCACTGGGTTCACACATACTCTCGGCACTCTACTTCAAAATTGTTAATAAGCCGTACTGGGCATTTTTCTCTGTCTTGCGCTGAATGCAGTAGATCAATCACAACAGACTGGGTCATCGGACCGATCAGCACAGATTAGCATCGCGCTAAAAAGGAGTTTGAGAAAATGAATCTGATTTTTTTAAATGTAAATACTGTCACACGACAGATAGAGGACTATGCAGAAGACATTGGCGAGCAAATCAAGGCAAAAAACTAGGGTAAGTCCATTCTGTCATAAATGAGATTGTTTTTGTTTTTACTGTAATAAGTTGATTATAAAATGAATATATGCTGTATTAGTTAATATAAAGCAATGTTTTTTAGTTATTTTAAAATATTATTAAATAAATTAGGACATTACCCATGGCAACTATATTTACCTTCGGCCCACTAGCCTTAAACAAGTTTAGATTTTGGCCCTTCGTAAAATAAAAAAAAAGTTTGGGCACCCCTGATCTAAAGAGTCATCTTGTATGACAGATTACGCAACCAAAAGAGGATGGCATTTTCTGTTCCATGCTTATTTTATTTGATATGGTTATACTGTAAAGCTTAAATTGAATGCAGACAATTGTACATGTTGTTATACAGTTATGATTAGTGATTGTGTACTGAATTAATCTTTAAGGCATGATCATATGGGAAAATAGAAGCCTACAAATTCAAATCATTGACAGACAATGTAATGTGTTATATTAAGAATGAACAGACTATGTAATCTCTTCATTGGTTGTACTCCTAGCATTGGAGCAGGAGGAGCAGAGCACTGAAGAGCATGAGCAGATACACAGACAGTGTCGAGATGGCTGGACTGGAGCCAAAGATGCTGGGAAAACCATTGCCAACACTAGATGGTGTTGTAGGTGAACTCAGTGTAAAGGATCTAGACTCAGCGTTCCACTGAGTCAAAGTAAAGGCCAACTTCAAGTTCTGACCTGTTGAAGTTGTACAGAGAGATAATTTTGTAAATGCTTAAAATTACAAGCAACGATAACACAAATAGATGAACGGATGTCACTTAGATGACCCACCACTTGTATAGATGGCTAAGTCAGTGTAATTTGCCCAGCAGACACTGAATGGGATGGTTGTGTTTCCGTAAAGTCCATCGACTGGATTTCCATTAGCATCTTTGAGCACAGCTGAGAGGGTCAGAGACGTCACTCCTACAGACACACAGTCACCCTGGAAACAAACATGCATGAAAAAGGTGCACTTTCCATTCAATACTAAATGCCATTTATTTCTAAATAATCTTCAAGTATTCTGAATGAAACCAGGAAGTTTCTGTCTCACCGCTGAGTCCAGAGCCATGATGCTTGGCTGAACATTGAGCAGTCCAAGGGACGATCCGGCCTGCGGCTGAACCACTACCTTCAGAGAAGATACAGTCTTAACTGTTTCCACCTGCTGGTCTGCACGCGTCACTTCCTGAGTGGCCACCTGACACAGAGAGAGAATTAAAATAAAGAACGGCATTTTATATCCTTAACCATACATCAACTATTATTGAATCATTATCTACTTCTGTCATATTATCTAAAACTAAGGCGGAGTTATGTGATGGAGAACAGAACAGGGGATGTCAGGGTAGGCCATCAAGCAGGAGCAAGGATGGAGCCAGTGAAACAGGAAACCAGTGCAAACCCTGTGCAGGAGGAAACCAAGGTGGAGCTAACGGGACAGGAGAACATGCAGGAGCACAGCGCTAGTGTGGAGCTGGAGAAGAGGAAGTAAGGGTGAAGATGATAAGACTGGTGAACAGAGTGGAGCACAAAGGCAGGGCGGAGTCAGTGGAACAAGAAAACCAAAGTAAAGCTGGTGGGACACAAGGACAGGCAAGAGCACAGAGCCAGGGTGGAGCTGGCATTAGAAGCCTATAAATGCAAACGTTCACTGTAGTGTGTTCACTGTAGAGTTCACTGTAGTGTTCACTACAGTGTGGTGGTGGAGGGTGAAGGTCAAGGGTGGAGCAGGGTGGAGCCACAGCCATATCACCCTGCAGCCCAAGACCGGTTACTCACTGAAGCCAAGCAGGGCTGAGCCTGGTGAGTACCTGGATGGGAAACCACAGGGGAAAACTATGTTGCTTTTGGAAGTGGTGTTAGAGAGGCCAGGAGGGGGGCGCTCCATCTGCGGTCTGTGTAAGTCTTAATGCCCCAGTAAAGTGAAGGGGACACTACTGTCAGTGAGCGCCGTCTTTCAGATGAGATGTTAAACCAAGGTCCTGACTCTCTGTGGTCATTAAAAACCCCATGGCATTTCTTATAAATAAAGTAGGGGTGTAACCCCGGTGTCCTGGCCAAATTCCCTCCGTTGGCCCTTACCGATCATGGCCTCCCAATCATCCCCATCCATTGAATTGGCTGTATGACTGTCTCTCCACTCCAACTATAGCTGGTGTGTGGTGAGTGCACTGGAGTCATTGTCACATTGTCATCCAAGTGCATGCTCCACACTGTTAGTGGAGTTGGGAGACCCCGTCTCATGATTGTGAAGCACTTGTGGTGTATGGCCAGTGCACAATAAATGCGCTATATAAATACACATTACTCACTAACTTGGCAGAAAAGTAAATCAGGGTGAAGCCAGAAAGGAAAGCAGGCAATAGTACAGAGCAAGGGCAGAGCCAGTGGAACTGGAAACCAGTGGGGAATGTAAGGGACAGGAGAACAGCGCAGAGCCAGTGGGACAAGAAGAGAAGCTGAAGCACAGAGCCAGGATGGACCAGCAAACTGTGGAACAGGAAACCAGGGTTGGAAATCTTTGAGAAGCCAGTGGGAAAGAAGAACTGGCATGACCATAGAGCCAGGGCAGAGCCACTGGAAAAAGAAACCAGAATGGACCTAGCAGAACAGGCAGGAGCACAGAGCCAGGGTGGAGTTGGTATTAAAGTAAATCAGGGTGAAGCCAGAGAGGAAAGCAGGCAATACAACAGAGCTAGGGCAGAGCCAGTGGAATTGAAAACCAGTGGGGAGTGTGAGGGCCAGGAGAACAGACAGGAGCACAGAGCCAAAGCAGAGCTGGTGGGACAAGAGGACAGGCAGAAGCACAGAGCCAGGATGGATCAGGAAACCATTGAACAGGATACCATGGTGGGAAATCTTTTAGAAGCCAGTGGGAAAGAAGAACTGGCAGGACCATAGAGCCAGGGCAGAGCCACTGGAAAAAAACCCAGAATGGACCTAGCAGAACAAGTAGGAGCAAAGAGCCAGGATGTTTGAGTGCACTGAGGCAAAGGGAGATGGAAGCAGTGTGCAGGGTGAGTAACAGGTGAGGGATCCTCGTCCATGAAACTCATTGTAAAGGCAAAGGCACTCAATTGTAATACCTGATTAATATAAAGTTCTCAAGTCAAGTTCAGGTTCATGCAACTTACAGTTGAGTGGCTCAGACAGTGACCAACAAACAAAAACAGAAATATTGGGGCTTAAATACACAAGAAGACAGAAACAATCAATTACTCAGTTTAATTTAAACTCTCAAATGCTGTGTGACATCATAACATTATAAAATGTAATCTTGGTGTGTTTGATCACATGAGCTGATCTTACATTATTCCAGGCTGGGTCACTGGATGAGGGTGGAGGAGGAATGATACCCATGGATGACACATTGAAGCCGATGGACTGACTCAGATTTCCAGAGACAGCAGCACGTCCCAGATCATTAGCAATGTTCTTCAGGACATCAAACTGTTGGGTGTTATCTGAAGAAAGAATATAAATATACAATTCCAGACAATATGATGTGATCTAATCTTTTTGTGTATTAATCATTACTTGTTTAAATACAATATAGTCGTCTGTTGTCACCTGTGGTGCTGTTGGTGGTTGTCTGAGCCGGCGGCTCCCTGATCTCCACCTGCACTGTCAGTCCTGTTGAGCGCCGTCGTCTGGCATTAGTTCCCTCACGGATGACTTTGGTGATTCGGATCTTGTATGTTGGTATTTTCAGGAAAGCTGCAAGATTGTTGATCAGATTTGGCCCAAAGAACTCCGCCTCAGTCATAGCCGGGAGGTTGAAGGCCACAAACAGAACTGGGGAGGTGCGGATTTGTACCGGATCAGAGCCACGCAGAAGTATGTTCATCATTTTGTAGTCCTGGTCAAAGAAGTTGGAGCCATGACTGGCATTGAAACTGGGAACATATTGACCTGAGGATAACAGAAGGTAGATATATCATGGAGCTATTATATAACTATAGTAACTATCAAATTAGGAATTACAATATGTAGATGCTGTGACAAGTCTCAGGTAATCTAGCATAATGTAGAGTGCTAGTGTTTGAGGATCAAGTGTTGGAAAAACCGGCATGTCTTTAGCTATTTCTTGAGAATGAAACGTAGAGTTTGGCAAGTCATTGCTCAATCACAGAACATAAAATAAATAAATATTTAAATAAAGAATTAAATATTCATTAAGCAAGTTGTATTATTATGCATTATTGTGCTGTGTTCTACCTGTATAAGTTGGCTCAAGCAGCGTGTAGTCAGTTTTGTCCACGTTCCACTGAGCATTTGTTGGACCAACCAAACTGTTGTTAACATATACATCCAACCTCTGAGGGTTTGAGTAAAATACAGCCACTCTGACAGACTGAGGACAATGGAAGATTAGTGTACAGTGATGTAAGATAGTAAATAAAACACTAAAATCTAAATATTGTCTAAACTCGTAATGTTTGAGGATGTACATTTTAAATGATATCAAACATAAATATAACACAATTTGTAGATAATGTGACATCATCATCTAGACTAACCTCTGTAGGTCCAGCATTCAGCAACATAAGTCTCAGTTTCTGTGGTGTAGTGCTGGTGAAATAGATGTCAAAGGATCTACTGGTGGCAACAATAGCGTGAAAGAGAGAAACTCGCTTCCGACATATGTAGCCGGAGCACCAGCTGTGGTCTTGTGGGCCTGTGATCAGAGATTTTAAAATGTATTAATTTACAATGAAACCTTTTCTGCTTATAGTTTGTAAATATATATAGTTTTGTCATGACACCTGTTGGAGAGATTAAAGCTAAAAAGCTTTGAAATAATGCATTTTTACTCTATGTTTGATGTAATTTCAACCGAAACATGAAGAGAGGGCGGAACATAGTGTAGCCCCTCCTCTTTTTTAAAAACAGCCAGTAGCGCTTTGTTTTATCACCGCTCTGCCAGTGAGAGTGGTTGAACTCAAGTGCATCAAATGAAAAGCAAATGAGAAATGTCTTGAAGGGGGCGGGGCATGCCAGGTACTAGAGAGCATTTGATTGGTTATGATTTGACGAGAAACTGTAGTTTGAGGTGACGTGAATAAAACTGTTAATCTATTTGGGTGGAAGTGATATTTTGTCACTGTTTTGGAGCACACTAGCTTATAGATATCCTAAAAACAAATAATACTAATACTGACCTCTAAAATACTTTATTTTAATTTCATGGGACCTTTAAGTATAGTAATCAATATGTATTTGACAATTTTAAAGTTTTTTGATAAAAACAACAGGTATTTAAATCTCATGAAAACTCATTGGCTAATGAGGCGAAAGCAACCAACCTGGGTTTGAAGGGAATTAGCTCTCCTCAACTTTTTTTTACTTTTCGACCCGGTTGTGATATTGATCAGATGACACGTCAAACAGACACTGGTGCTCCTGCCAAATTTCTGCTAGTTTTTCCTCCATTTCTTGGGTCCAAATAAACTGAAAATGAGCGTTTTTTTACTTCTCCCCCAACTTCCCGCTGGCCTGCAGGTACCCACGCTAGTGGATGCTGCTCTCTCATTGGCTGTAGGTGATCGCGGATGTTATTTTCAGTCAAAACATGATTAGAATCGCCGACAGCTCCCGATACAGTATTTAGCATGCCAAATATCTCACTGGCATGGGCGACTCATCGGCGATTCTTTCAAATCACGTCTTTGATAGTTCACACTGTGTGATTGTCGCTCACGTGAACGAGCACCGATTTGCCTGTGATTTCAGGCATTTGTCGGCAATTTCTCAAAACCTGTCAGCGAGTCAAAATCGGGGCTAAAATCATGCAGTCTGAACTCGGCATTAGCCCTTTCCCTTACCCATACCCTTCATTTTGCATGTTCACATGAAAGGGTAGGGGTGTCCCAATTGTCTTTAACTTGAAGGTGTAGGGCTAAGGGGAAGGGCTAGATAGTCCTTGAAACAGAGATTTTTCAGGACCACACTTGAAACCAAGGGGTACAAAAATTTCCCAGAATACACCATCTACAAAGGCAGCATAACACTAGAATTGGGATTGGGCCTAAATAGGCATTAGGGGTGTCATACCATTGACCAAATCCACATATTTGTCCCCCAGGATGGCTACCGGTGAAAGACGTCTGGTTTCAGTGTCAGAGTCCAGACTCTCAATGACCAGCATCTTGTAGTTGAGCCCAAAGCACTTGTAGCTCTGCCAGGTGCTCATATAGGTACAGTTGTTTCTGATCACACCTGCACAGGTAAAACAACCACGTCATGTGATTTCTCTTAGATTACTGTGAATAATGAACAGGACTCAGACGCACTGTACCTTTGTAAGGGGAGATTTGACTGACAGGTATGCGGCTGCCATTGAGATAAGTGAGCATGACTTTAGGGATGCGGTAATCGCCCAGTCCATGTCGAGGGTTCCCATCCCACTCATACTCCGACTGCGGTACCACTGCTCCCACAGCTCCCAGGAAACTGCCATCCAAGTCCTTCAACATAGTTTTCTTCTTAGCATCACAGTCCATGTCCACACAGTCCGATGGACTTACCTTGCTAAAACGAGACAACCAATAATTGATAACAAATGAATTAGCAACCTTTATTAGAATACACTGTTTTACACCCATTTTAGTATCTATAGTAGCATGTTAAGCTTCAAATCTTTTAAACCAATGGTAGTCCTAACTCAGATTCTAAAATCATGCCATAGTTTTTTTTGTTATTTACTTATTTTATTGTAACAAAAACAAATTTTTAGGTTAGAAATTATTTTTGATGATCCCTATTGCACATTTTGTTGACTAAAAGTTGCAGTGCAACTACATGACAATTAATTCTCATTTGAGTATTAGTAGACTGTCTGCTTAATATCTGTTGATACTGCTCCTTTAACAGACATTTAACTGACTATAAGAAACTTTGCAAGTACATGTCAACTTACACTAACCCTAACCCCAACCCTAACAGTCTACTTATAGTCTAATGAGAATTAGTTGGCATGTAGATGCAATGAAACTTAAATTCAACAAAATGCGTTAAAGGGACCATCAAAATGAAGTCATACCTTTTTTATCAGTTTGACTGCAAATTTATAGAATGTATTATATTATACTAATATATTATATTAAAATATATAGCGTCATAATCACAAATAGCATGTTGTTTTACATTTTACTACATTTTACACTCTACCAATGTATGGTGACAGTTGCCTTTCAATATTGTGTCTTATAAATAAGCATCCTAGCACTGCTAGATTAGTTTACCCAAGATCAGGCCGATGAATGAATGCTAGACAGTCCTCTGTGCTATTTATCTTGGTTATTCTTTCAACACTGATTGGATGTTGTAGATCCTCATTTCCTGGGTTGGTCATGAACATGTAATTTCTCCCTGTTGAACACACATTCTGGAATCCAATAAAAGTTGTGTCTGGGGACAGAAAGTGGCATTGTTATTATTTTTTTATTGAATGACTTGATTGACTGACTGACTTGATTGATTGACTGACTTGATTGATTGATTGATTGATTGATTGATTGATTCATTCATTCATTCATTCATTCATTGAATGTAATATGACATCAAACTTGAGATTCATACAGATTTTGATTCACCTGAGATGGTCATTAGACCAGCGATGGCATTGTAGCTGGTCAGTCCAGTGAGAAGATTTTGTGGGCCACTGTTATGGTAGGACTCAAATGTCGGCCAACAGACTCCAGACCTGCCACCTGTTGCATACAGAAAATGCAGTTAGAATAAGTTCAGAGAACAAATCACATGTATTCAGTAGTGAATGGACGACTCTATAACATAGAATACCATTGGGGGGACGTGGAGCACTGTGACTTCTGCTGAGTGAAACATATGTCATAGTCGTAGACAGACTGTCTAAACAGTTGAAGTTGGGGCTGCTCCCTACAATCAGGGCACCCTGGAAATACATAAAAATGTCATTAAAATAGTATATTCTTAACTTTGACTGAAGAGAAATCTAGAGTGTTCTCACCTGCACACGAACAGTTTTGTCAGCATACATGTGGCTGATCGAGGGAGGATTATAAATTAAAGACATGATTCCCATTCCATTGTCAATCAGGCTCACATTAGAAATCAAAACATTCATGGATACCTGGAAGTGAGGATAAAAAAAATATGCTCGTCAGACTGGTAAATTACAGTGATGTAACTAGAGATTAATGTCTCTGATCAATAAGACAAATGGCTTTGTTGTTAAGGAATAGTATTATAGTAGAATGTGCATGAATCATGTATCATACTTGAACATAAATCCCAAAATCAAAGCTCCTCCACACAGTGAAGCCCTGGATCTGAGAGCAACCAGGAAGTCCATCTTTATTCATGTAAAGTCCGTACAGACCACCATGCGCCTCATTCTGACTCCATTGTGCCTCAGACTCTGAAAACCCTTTTGGATAGTGTTGAAATACAGTAATTCAGTTAATATTACACATAAGTTGTATATATTAGTGTTGCACAAGATAATGTTACCACATGTTTTTCAGACAGTACAGTTTGACTTCATTCATTTATATACAGCATGTTAAAAACAAAATAAGTAAACAAGTCACATTTTTTTTATGGTAAATACAGTATATCTCTAAAGATGCTGCTGACAAACAATCCAAACATATAAATAAAATCTTTTTTTTATTTATATTTAAAATATTATTTTTTACATTATGTGTTATAACAATGGAATGACACAAGGGAAAAGTACTGAACAACTGAAATGCATTTAATGCTTTATATATAAGGCGGTTACACTTCATTTTGATGGTCTATTTGTTGAATTTAAGTTACATTGCATCTACAATACATGCCAACTAATTCTCATTAGATTATACTGTAAGTAGACTATTAGGTTAGGGTTAGGATTAGTGTAAGTTGACATGCACTTGCAAAGTTTCAGTTAAATGTCTGTTGAAGGAGCATATCAACAGATATTAAGCAGAAAGTCTACTGATACTCAAATGGACCATCAAAATAAAGTGTTAACAAGACCCAGATACTTCAACAAAGTCTTCAAAAAATCTGTCTTGTCTATCAACTCTGATCTTTGGTTTCTATTGGATCCAGGTGATTTGACGGGCCATTCTGGCAGCTTTATTCTCTTTTCTGAAACTAGCTGAGAGTTTCCTTGGCTGTGTTTGGGATCATTGGTTTGCTGAAATCTCACTCTGGTTTCATTTTCATCATCCTGGCAATGTAGTTGTTAGTAGTAGTAATTATTTTACACTGACGAGGGACAGAGTTGTTTCTATCTACTGAAAGATTTGAGTTGCTATCTGGGATTTACATGCCTTTTTACACCTCCCATTCTTAATTTTCAATACATTTTTACAGAATTTAATATTTAATTTCTAAACTAAATAAACTTTGCTTTCTTTGCATGCATGTGTTTTGGTTGTTACTGACATTTAGTGTAAATTTGGTGAGAAGTCAACTGCACCTTTAGAAATATGTTGTCTGAAAGAAATGGTGACATACTCTCCCCGGACACTCCTTTTGCCTTCAGAACTGCCTTAAACCTTTGTGGCAAAGATTCAACAAGCTACTGGAAATATTCCTCAGAGATTTTGGTCCATATTGACATGATAGCATCACGCAGTGGCTGCAGATTTGTCGGCTGCATATCCATGATGCGAATCTCCTGTTCCACCACATCCCAAAGGTGCTCTATTGGATTGAGTCTGGTGACTGTGAAGGCCATTTGAGTACAGTGAACTCATTGTCATGTTCAGAAAACCAGTCTGAGAAGATTCCTGCTTTTTGACATGGCGAGTTATCCTGCTAGAAGTAGCCATCACAATATGGGTACACTGTGGTCATAAAGGGATGGACATGGTCAGCAACAATACTCAGCTAGGCTGTGGCGTTAACTAATGGGCCCAAAGTGTGCCAAGAAAATATCCCTCACTCCATTACACCACCACCACCAGCCTAAACCATTGATACAAGGCAGAATGGATCCAAGCTTTCATGTTGTTGATGCCAAATTCTGACCCCACCATCCGAATGACGCAGCAGAAATCGAGACTCATCAGACATGTTTTTCCAATCTTCTATTGTCCAATTTTGGTGAGTCTGTGTGAATTATAGCCTCAGTTTCCTGTTCTTAGCTGACAGGAGTGGCATCCAGTTACCTCTGGCATCAACAAGGCATTTGCACCCACAGAACTGCCGCTCACTTGATATTTTCTCTTTTTTGGACCATTCTCTGTAAACCCTAGAGATGGTTGTGCGTGAAAATCCCAGTAGATCAACAGTTTCTGAAATACTCAGACCAGCCCGTCTGGCACCAACAACCATGCCACATTCAAAGTCACTTAAATCATCTTTCTTTCCCATTCTGATGCTCAGTTTCAACTGCAGCCGATCGTCTGGACCACGTAAATGTTTTGAGTTGCTGCCATGTGATTGGCTGATTAGATATTTGCATTAACAAGTATTTGAACAGGTGTACCTAATAAAGTGGCTGGTAAGTGTACATGTATACACACCTTTATCGTTTCCTTGTTGCACACTCATCTTTCTCTCCAACATGTTAAAATGACTCAAATGACAGAGTGTTACTACAATTTTTAAGACACCTCTGCATGAACGTTATCGCTATCTATCAAAGTATTCCTTTGAGTTCCGCTTTTAAAACAAAACCTAAATGTATATACCTGGGCAGGGTTCTCCATCAATTCTGAATCCCACTCGTTCATAGCCAGCAACAATATTTCCCTGAAGAATTATATTGGTGGCCTCATTCACCTGGAACATAAGCAATAATGTACGTTTCTCTCTATTTTTACAAACAAAATGTGAAATGTCTTGAATTAGAATCTACAGTAAATAACATGCTAAATGTGTGTGACTAGTGTGACTAGTTCTAATATAGAACAGTACGGTTGTATTACCATCTGACACTTTTCTTCAAACAGTACCTCAATGGCTGCATTCCACTGAAAGTTGAAATCCTCTGCTCTGCCGTTGTATGATCCAGGCCACAGTGTCAAAGTAACCAAGTTCCTCCGAACCACATTACTGTCTCCCCAGACTCTGATTCCTTGGAAATGAAAATAAAAATAGCAATTCAATAAGTGATAACCTTTGGTTTGATAGTATTTTCATTTTGAGTTAACATTTAACAGTAAAGCTGCAGCCAGTAATTCTGCACCTTCTCCAACGGTATGATGGATCACATTGTCATCAATGCTCAGTCCGTCTGTTCCAAAAACGCCAATAGCAGGAGCAAAGCCATCATGAAAAGAACATCCACTGACGTAAGACTCACCAGCCACCTAAAAAAGACATTGCAACTCTACTGTAAGTAGTTGACAGGAACATGTTTAAATGTTATCTGGATGCACATGTACTGTATCAAAACTTTTCCTCACCCAACCCAGGTTAAGAAACACCAGAGAGTGTCGTAGGTCTGACAGGTCGTTCCATCCCTCCTGTCCAGTGTGATAGAACTGAACATTTCTGATCTGAGCTTTCCCTGTTATGAAAGTAGGATAGAATAATTGAAAATGTGTTACTTAATCTGTGCTGGATTGAGATGATTTGTAAGTGAAACAAAATGCAAATGCGGAAATATTATTGTGACATAAACTTCTTTGAATAATATCAGCCTTTTTTTTAAACACCAAAATTCTAATTAGTTTGTCTTATCTTCCATGTAATGTTGTGGACTCTGCCTGTATGTTATCCAAAGTTCCCATGATTAGTCTGTCTGTTTAGCCCAAGTGTTTCCATAGTTTTGAGTCTGGTCTTAATTCTGGTCTTCCTGCATGAACTGAGGATTATCTCTTATTAAAACGTATTTTTTTTTTATTTTATCTTCAGCAAAATTCTCTCATATTTACAGTCTAATACTTGTTAGTGAATAAAACCATAATATATTTGGTGGTTTATGTATTATTAGTTATGCTTTATGAGAATTTACTAAAGTTTATACCTCTGAAACCAGAGAAGGTTCCCACCAGCACTCGAGCTCCATAAGACTCTGTGAACATATTCGGATACTCCTGACCAATGATCTGGATGTTCCTGGTCAGTAAAGCCACATTTCCTGCAAGCTCATAACTTCTTGAAGTACCTGGAACACTGTAGCTCTCCCCTATATGAGCAGATACATTGAATATTAGTGCCGATACATTCATTAATACAATAATTTAATTGTATTAGTATGATGCTTTAAATGAAATGGATACTTTTATTTAGCAAGTGTAAGTATTAAACTAATGAAACGTGACAATGAAACATACAAAAGTAGCCTTGAGTAAGTAAAAGAGACTTCTTTCAAAAACTAATAATAATAATAATAAAGATGATCAACATCACATATTAATTTGATATTTAATGTACTTTTTATTTAACAGTTCATCAATACAGCACAATGCCTATCATTGCTATAGTGGATCTAGGTGGACTTACCAATGTGTGTATATGTTAAAGGCTGGTCCAGGATCAATGTGCGGCCATAATCGGAGACTGCAATGATGGTGCGTATTTCTGTTTGCCAAGGGTCATAGCTGGTCGTGGAGAGCAGGATCTTATCCCCAGCCTGGAGATAATGAAAGTTGCTTTATTAAAAAATTAAAAGTTTCATGCAAGCAAATCACGCAAGCAGGTTTCAATAGTTTTTTTTAAGCTCTCTAACCTTCCAGTCCACAGACTCCTGTAGAGAGAGAGTGCTGTTTCCTGCCTGGGATGTGCTTGCCAGTTTAGTGTGATACACATTATGTGGCATGCCATACAGGTCAAGAGATCCAAATACACCTGGAAGACAACCCATTTTTTTGCCATGGAAAGTATATAACACAGATATGTTCATTGATAATATGTCTTAATTTTGATTTACAGTATTAGTATATATATATATTACATACATATTAAACAGTAGTAGCTTAGATTCATTTTACATTCAACTGTCCAACATTTTAAAAGAGATACATTTAATGTTGAAATTTTAAGAAAAAGATGTCTTTAAAGGTCATTTTTGCTATTTTTTTTTTGCTTTTTCTTTCAACAACAATAACTTTTATTTGACATTTAATAGAATGCATATATTCAATAAACGTGCTGTCGCTATGTGTAGGTTAATGATTTTGGTGCACCAGAAAAATATTGACTCACTAAACTGCAGTCAGTTTTTTTTTTTTTTTTAACCCAAACTAACTAATGTTTTTTGTCAGTACTTGAACATGGTGCTAACTATCTGCTTTTCCAAAGCAAATCTGACATTTTGCATATATTAGGTTTGATTTTGTTGTAGAAATTTAGTTTTTTTTGCAAGTTTTTAATGATTTTGCTTTGAGAAAAGACATGCAACTCATTGCCTCCATGTACTTAATAAACCATTTGTATCTGTCATTTTCATATTATTGCTGATATATGCCAAAAGCTTTACATGTTTCCAATATTGGCCAGTTAAGATCAGTGGCCGATACATCAGCGCATAACGAATTTACACAATATATGCATGCATACTGTGTACATACAAACACAAAAATATTTACATATATATTTTGTATTTATAAATCATTTATATTAGAAAAATATACAGTTGAAGTCAGAATTATTAGCCCCCCTTTGATTTGTTTTTTCTTTTTTAAATGTTTCCCAAATAATGTTTAACAGAGCAAAGAAATGTTCACAGTATTCACTAATTCATTTTCTTTTCAGCTTAGTCCCTTTGTTAATCTGGGGTCGCCACAGCAGAATGACTTATTCAGCACGTTTTTATGCAGCGGATGCCCTTCCAGCTGCAACCCATCTCTGGGAAACATCCACACACACCCATTCACAGTCATACACTACGGACAATTTAGCCTACCCAATTCACCTGTACCGCATGTCTTTGGACTGTGGGGGAAACCGGAGCACGCGGAGAAAACCCACGCGAACGCAGGGAGAACATGCAAACCCCACACTAAAAAGCCAACTGACCCAGCCGAGGCTCGAACCAGTGACCTTCTTGCTGTGAGGCGACAGCATTACCTACTGAGCCACTGCGTCGCCATTTTCACAGTATGTTTGATAATATTTTTTCTTCTGAAGAAAATCTTATGTTTTATTTCGGCTAGAATAAAAGCAGTATTTAATTTTTTAAGGTCAAAATTATTTACTTATTTACTAAATTATTTAATAATAAAATTATTTATTTATTATTATTTAAATAATAATAATTATTATTATTTATCTTTTTTTTCGATAGTCTACAGAACAAACTATCATTATACAATAACTTGCCTTATTACCCTAACCTGCCTAGTTAACCTAATTAACCTAGTTAAACTAGTCAATATTATTATATTTAGTAAAATAATATTTACTGTCATCATGGCAAAGATAAAATAAATCAGTTATTAGAAAGAAGTTATTAAAACTATTATGTTTAAAAATGTGTTGAAAAAATCTTCTTTACATTAAACAGAAATTGGGGGAAAAAATAAACTTAATTAACTAATAACACAGGGGAGGTTAATAATTCTGACTTCATCTGTAGATGCATGTTTATATTAAAATATGCACCTTAAATACCATAGGCACAAGACACACATACACATATATAGTCAATACAAACCTATTTTGGATGTGATTATTCATGATTAATCATGACAGCACAAATATATATTTGTATTCATTTACCCAGCACTTTGGATCCTTGGTTTGGTCCATTTGGTAACAGCCAGTCTGGTGTGGTATGGCTTCCTCTCAGTATGATCTGTAGTTGACCCCTGAAGGGTTCATCAGGCCAACCGGCTATCAGACGCCCACCCTGGTTAAACGAACCTGTATTAGAGTCTTTCAAATTAACACAGGTAACTGATCCTATAACTGATAGTCTGATCCTGGTTTGTGGGATGATCCGAAGATGTGTACAGAAGTAAGGTGCAATATGAGCATAGCTACTTTATGTCCTTACCTGAATGGAAATGTATGTGGCATTCAGAACAACATTGTTATATTGCATGATAGAGGTGTCGTTGTTTGTGTCTGGAATTTCTAAGACTCCAGCTATCTTCAGCTTGTTCAGGGAGGGGACTACAACATCCACAACCATCCAAACGTCTTTGAGAGAGAATGGGATATAGCATTAAGGAAAATAGCATTATTAAATAGCTTTTTTTGTCGTCTTGACTTGAATTGTAGATATGCTTACAAGCTGGAATGATAACATCAGAGCCTTCTTGTGGGACATTGAAGTTGTTCTCAGGACTTGACCTCCAAAATGATGTATTGGACCAGCGACTAAAACTAATAAGTCATGTTATATTAAGGTCAATAGAGTGGAGGAACTATGACGTCAATTTGTATGCAAAAACCAGGAAGCGAGTTAGCATTTTAGCAGTTCCGGTTCCCTCGTCCCAAAGTCAATGAGTTTATTTAATGGGATTTCAGTTAAATCGCTTAAATAAGGTTCGTGGCTAACACAAACTCAAAATACTTTCATGTTTTATTCTACGGCATAAAACGCATCAGTTACATCACACTCTTGATTTTTTAAATCGGTTACGCTTCTTTAAAAAGACGGTTGCTAACAAGTTGCTAAACGGCACTACAGGCGGTGTCGGAGACATTATACGTCATCGATCTGATCTGGTCTGGAACGCAGCTCGTTGGGCATCTGGATCTGTCTGTTATTTAAGTATTTTCATGAATATTATTTTATTGTTTGTAGTATTTTTCTAATTGGGAATTCATATTGTGTGTAGATAGTGCCTTCACTTGTAAAGACAGATACATTTTTTGATCATTTATTTTAATTAAATGATATTATGAAGATACTGCTCACCGGTGCAGTCTGTCTCTTTCCTGCTCTCAGTAATGCAAATGTGTGAACAAATGTGTTAAAAATACATACATATTAACTGTCATTTTAACTGTCATTTGATCAAAGGATTTTTCGTCGGCTTTTTCTTCATCTGAACACATTTAACTCTGTCATAAAAAGAATATTAAATGTTGTTCTGTGTCTTGCAGGCATTTGATAGACTTGTCCCACACGCCTCATTTCTGTCGTCTATTACTAAGGTAAGCGGGCTGTATGCACGCGGGTGATACACTTATTTAAAAGTGTTTTATGATAATACTATCAGGCACATTTCTACATACAGTTTTGAATCTTTTACAACAATAGTAAAGCAAAACAAAATGCATTTCCCACGTAAAAACTTTCCAAAAGGCTCATAGGTATATGTGTTTTTGTGTATTTATGTGTTTATAATATGTAGCGTGGATTATAGTATGATAAACTGAGAGATGAAATCTTTGTCATGGACCATATTTCTAAAAAATAAGCCTGAAAAGTGGTCTGTAGCAGGGTGGTGCTGTCGTCACAGGCAAGCGCCCCAGGCGCTGTAGTCCGCTTATAGCCTAATGTTAGCTTTTCCATTTTTGCGTTTGCATTTAAGATCCAAATGTGCTAATAGTTGTATTTTCGTGTGAGGATTATCAGGCTGGACAAAACGTGTAAGTGTAATGAACACTGTTTGAACACAGAGCTTGTTATTTGCAATCTTCGAAAAGCCTATGGGAAAATACTATGGGGATTTTATCGAGGGAACCAGTTTTATGCTAGCAGCCGATTGGCCTACAAGGTGACGTCATAGTTCCTCCACTCTATAGATACAGCAGAGTATATTCTGTGGTATTCTATAAAAGCAAAAATGCTGAGTGTGTGTGGTAACTTACACATAGGTGAAGTTTGCAGGTGTTTGCAGGGTGTCAGGGCCTAAACTAACTTCAGGAGAAGGTAGAGGGGTAAAGGTAGGTGCGATGCATTTGGGATAGTAACACTGATACACATTGAAAACCAGAAATCTGTCTATAAGCGAGCGGTCCACACTGTTTCTTTTCCTCCGGCTAGACACACTGTCTCTTCCAGACACTGCAGACAAAAACAAAACACTAAATCATCTAATAACAGTTCTTTGTACTGAGCAGTTTTGAGCAATACATGTGTTCCCTGCAAAATCCACAGGTCATGTTTTGGCTAAGAGAATAGTTTACCCATGTAATAAAGGCTGTTGTATGACTGGTTGATGTACCAGTCTCCGTTTACATTCACAGTGGAGTTTAGGGGCTCGGGAGAACCACTCCTATAATCTATAATGTGGACGATGTCAGGTGTCTGGGTCATGTTGTGGTTGATAATAACATAATTCTCTGGCTGTCAAAGAGAAGGCATTTATTAGTATAATACTACATAACAAACAAACTTCAAAAATAAATCCATATAGAAATCTGATATTTGACAATATATGCAAATTACAAATGACATACAAATATGTATTTCTCAAATATTCATTGATTTTCTTTTCAGCTTAGTCCCTTTATTAATCTGGGGTCGCCACAGCAGAATGAACCGCCAACTTATCCAGCACAGGTTTTACGCAGCGGATGCCCTTCCAGCTGCAACCCATCACTGGGAAACACTCATACACTCTCATTCACACACATACACTACGGACAATTTTTAGCTTACCAGATGCATCTGAACCACATGTCTTTGGACTGTTGGGGAAACCGGAGCACCCAGAGGAAACCCACGCGAACACAGAGAGAACATGCAAACTCCACACAGAAATGCCAACTGAACCAGCCAAGGCTCGAACCAGCGACCTTCTTGCTGTGGGGCGACAGCACTACCTACTGTGTCACCGCGTCGCCATGTTCAAATATATTAGATATAATTTTATATATGTTTTGATCTTATATATTAGTTATTCATTGAAATGTTGCATATATTTTATATACGTACAATTCTAATATGAACTTGTTTATCATATATGGAACTTGGATGCAGTATATTTGCATGTATATTTACATGTATCAGATTTCTATAAGAGAATGCATTAATGTTTTGTATTTATTTATTTTTCCTTTTTTATTAAAAAAATTAAAAATACATTCTAACTTTGCAAATAAATCTAAAACAAATGCTTCTTTGTAACAATATTTACAAATATTCTAAATGCGCCTTCATGTATTGAAGCATTTAACTACCTTAATGAGAGGTTTAGAACATCAAAATAATTGAGAACCATTATTTCAGAAATGTTCTATATACTTTTAATTATTATGAACTGTTGTTGAGCGACAAGAGATTTTACAATTATCTAAGTGCTCCACAGATAATGTAAATGACAGTAAATGTGTTTGGAACAAAAGCGTTCGACAGTTTTCCTTTAAATGAACAATACATTTGTTTGAAATATGTAATGTGTCCACTTTACCCGAAAGCTGTAGACCATTCCATAGTATGAGATGGTAGTGATTTGGGAGGCACCATTAAATAACCAGTTGTATGTTTGGCCTGTGGGGAGCATTGCCATCCAGCCATATGAATGGGTTATAAATGTATAAAGGAACAGTAGCACTGATGACCCTAAAGTGAAAATGACAGTGAGAGTAAGTATTCCAGCTAAGGTATACTGTAAACATCACAGCTCACTTCAACTTAACAAACTTAGAACATTCCCCAAATGTTCAAAGGAGCTAAACATGCAGATTTTTTCTTCTTCTTCTTCTTAGCTTTAATATGTAACAAGGCTCCATATACCCACATCTAGCATCTTTTGCAGCATACCAGACATGACACAATGTTATGTAGGGAATTATTGACAAGTGGCCATTGAATTATTAGAAAATAATGCACACTATTGAGAAGTGGAGTGGCCTTTACTCCATAGATGTGCATTAATCTTCAATAATTAAATGGCCTATCATCAATTATTCCACTTTACTATGGTTACCACTTTTTTTCCAAGTCATTTGTCAGGTTTTTGTCCACAAACAGCTCTTAAACATCTCATTTACAGCCTTCTGATTTGGTTTGATTTGATTTCTGATTGTTGTAGGCTGTTATATACCTAAAATGATTGAGCGTAGTGATATGGAGATGCGATGCAGTTAATACCTGCCCAGAACTTAGCCATGTGTTTCTCTAAAAATAATTGCACACCTTAGAATGTTCATCAGCTAATCAGAATCAAGCACTGCACAAGTCAAAAGTTAGACTTGTTTTCTTTTTTTTATTCTGATATCATTTGTCTTTAACGAAAAAAAAAAAAAAAAACATATTCTGTGTGACTGGCTTCTAAAAATATTTATGTTGATAAATTAATGTTCCCAAAAAGAAACTAAACAAAGACCAGGAAAGAATTAATGAAGTATAAAAAGATGTGTTACAAAAGCATGCCTACCGTATGAATTGGTAAGAATCACATCTTTAAACCAAAGTGTATATGAGGGATAGTAGATGACTATGCGGTGGAAGTTAATGGTGTTGTCACACACTGCAGCAGGAACACCAATGCTCCACTCTGTTGCTGGAAAGCAGTGTCTTGGGTCTAACAAATTATTCTTCGGCACCACCTTGTAGCTGACATTGCCTTTAAAAAAAATAAACAAATCAAATAATTTTCACTATTCATTCATTCATTTTCTTTTCCGCTTAGTCCCTTTATTAATCCAGGGTCGCCACAGCGGAATGAACCACCAACTTATCCAGCACGTTTTTACGCAGTGGATGCCCTTCCAGCTGCAACCCATCTCTGGGAAACATCCACACACTCTCATTCACACTCATACACTACGGACAATTTAGCCTACCCAATTCACCTGTACTGCATGTCTTTGAACTGTGGGGGAAACCGGAGTGCCCGGAGGAAACCCATGCGAACGCATGGAGAACATACAAACTCCACACAGAAATGCCAACTGACCAAGCCGAGGCTCGAACCATCGACCTTCTTGCTGTCATGCGACAGCACTACCTACTGCGCCACTGCGTCACCTAATTTTCACTATTTAAATCTTAAATATAATGAAGATGTTCCCCCTCTTAAGCATCTAATTACTATAATGTTTAATTATTTTTACCTGTCAGTGATCCATCAGTGTCTACTAGCGCCACCTCATGTTCCCATCTGAACAAGGCCTTGTTTGGTGAATGATAAAACTTTATTCCGCTGAACCTCGCGCTCCAGCCTCCACAGCGAGGTGAGCAGCTTTCAGCAATTTCTGCCAAACTGACTGCAGCACATGATGAACGATTGAAGTTCACAAAAGTTGTGTTGATGACGCTCATACCATCATCCAGGGGCAGGACAATACCACGATTGGTGCAGTAGTCACTTCCTAGTCCAAGTTCATCAACATGACCCACCATTGTGCTGTTGACCACAGAGGCTCCTCCATCCAGTCCCCATCCGCTGACGTACTGCCAGATGATCCTCTTGGTCTCCACTCCTGCCTTCTCATTATTGACCATCAGGAACTCGCTGAATTGAACCGATCCAGCATTCACCCACTCTGCTCCTTTCTCATTGTTCCAGGAAGTGAAGCGGCGAAATACTGCTGGTGCTGGTGTTGAGGAGCTGCAGCTGCCGGTCTGCATGGGGAAAAACTCTTGGAAAATCCACAAGCCAAACCAACCCTGCGAATGCACTGTATTGTTGAAGAACTGTCCCAGTGGCACTCTCTTCGGACAGATGTAGGCATCATAAATGGGGTCGTTGAAATCATCAGGCATGCGGTACCAGAACCCAAAGTGTGTCCCTCCAGCCACGGCATTGTGTCTAATGGTGTTATTAGGGTTGGTGATCCAGAATGCAGCTGGAGTTATGTCATCGTTTTGTAAACTGGTGCTCTGTTTTACAAACACTGCCAGGTTGTACTGTAGGATGTTGCCAGTTTCAATGCCATCCTCAATAAAGAAGGCTCCACCCATGATATTGTAGATGACGTTCCGCTCCAGCAGCAGATTGTGAGTGCCGTGGATGCTGATGGCACGGTTGTAGGACTGGTGGATACTGCATCCACGCACATACGACTTGAACTGAACGTCACCCATCAGATGCCAGTGGATTGGGTAGCGTTCAAGACGGAACGCTTGTCCAACATTGAAGAGCTAAAAGAGGACAATAACAAACATAATACTATTATTGAAATGTATTGCAAATATTTTGTTTAATGAGATATGTCATTTAAAGGGGATATATTATGGCTTTTTCATAACATGTACAATACAATAAATTAAATGCATTTTCAGTTTTATCCAAAAGAGAGTTCGAAATGCCGCAATTTTGATTGCCCCCCAGTGTTCAGCATGCTGGTCCTCCCTCCAGCCATAGTCACTGTACGGTGCAAAGAAGGAAAAGCAATGTGACATGAAGCGAAGTTTATTTATGAACTAATTTCAAGAGGATCACGTGCTTATGATTGCTTGCAGCCGGCCCGCATTATCCATATAACAGCCATCTTCGTTTTGAAGAATCCCCCCTTCCACCCCTACTCCTCCTCCTTTCCTAGATGGGTGGCATGGTGGCCCAGTGGTTAGCACTGTTGCCTCACAACAAGAACGTCACTGGTTCTAGTCCTTACCAAGCCAGCCAACGTTTCTGTGCGGAGTTTACACATTCTCCCCTCGGTTCCCCCGGTTTCCTCCCACCGTTCAAAAACATGCAACTTAAGTTAATTAAATAATCCAAATCAGCACCATAGACATGCTCCTAGTAAGTAGTTATCTCTTAAGAGCAATCACTATCTGTTCATTAGCTACTACAGCAGGGGAGTTCTCAAGATCCACCTCAGCTCAAACTCCCCTCTTGCCTTGCAAACGGGAGGGAGTCCCGGGCTTGAGGATCTTATGAGCTCAGGGCTCTCTCCCGGGACAGCTTGCCAAACAAGCTTTATAATCAATCATCATCTAAGTGTGAACTCTTGAAACCCATTCATTTCAATGGGATGTGCAGTGCAAGGGAAGTGTGTAGCTGTGCCGACCAAAGCACAAGAGCAGTGGAGAGCACTGTCAACTAGCTTGCACGTGTGCCCTGGTAAAAGTTTGGTAACACTTTATTTTGATGGTCCATTTGAGTATTAGTAGACTGTCTGCTTAATATCTGTTGATATGTTCCTTCAACAGACATTTAACTGACTATAAGAAACTTAGCAAGTACGTGTCAACTTACACTAACCCTAACCCCAACCCCAACCTAACAGTCTACTTATATCTAATGAGAATTAGTTAGCATGTAGATGCAATGAAACTTAAACTCAACAAACGGACCATCAAAATAAAGTGTGACCAAAATTTCCACATACAGTAGCTCAATATTCCATTCTGTGGATATTCTGCTCATGTGCACGTATACTTAACTGTGCATAAACCATTTCATTTTTTGTGTCAACAAAATATTTTGTAATGATTTTTAGTGCAGACATTGTAAGTTGCTGCTACAACAGTTAAAAAGAAATGATAGGCTGTGCAACTCACTCAGGAAGGGGTCTATGCTAATAGGACAGTTAGTTGTCTGGGGCAGGTACTCTTACATAAAAATTGGGGGAAATCTGGAATTGTACATTCGGAAAAACTCCATATGATTTATGAAGATATATGGATATATTTTTGGCTAGTTGTTTCCTGTGGATCAGCATTTAAAAACAGAATTTTGCAAAGATAATTTTGCCTAATTGGTCCCCTTTAGGCAGCACGGTGGCGCAGTGGGAAGTGTTGTCGCCTCACAGCAAGAAGGTCGCTGGTTCAAGCCTCAGCTGATCAGTTGGCATTTCTGTGTGGAGTTTGCATGTTCTCCCCATGTTGGTGTGGGTTTCCTCCAGGTTCTCTGGTTTCCCCCACAGTCCAAAGACATGCGCTATAGGTGAACTGGGTAAGCTAAATTGTCTGTAGTGTATGTGTTTAAATAAGTGGGGATGGGTGTTTCCCATTGATGGGTTGCAGCTGAAAGGGCATCCGCTGCATAGAACATGTCCTGGGATAAGTTGGAGGTTCATTCCGTTTTGGCGACCCCTGATGAATAAAGGGACTAAGCCGAAAAAAAAATTAATTAATTAATTAATGAATGAATGGTCCACTTTAGCCACCGTGTAAAAATTTCAAGGGCCTTTTTGACTGTAGAACACACACACAAGCATAAAAATAAAAATAAAATAAAACTTAAGAATGACAGTCTAATCAGTTCGGGTTCATTTGACTTCCAATGTAAAACAAAATAATCAACAGGAGCTAATATTTGACTGCTTCAGATAATAAAAGCCTTTCCAATATCTTCCCTATGTCTTGAAATGATCAACAACACATCAAATGCATCCTTTCGCATGAACATAAATATATCTTGTTTAAAATATTATGAACAGCAGTTACGCTAACTCTTTTTCTTTGCTCTATGTTTCTAGATTGTTCAGCTCAAGGTCAAATCCCAGACTTGTAAAGAGATAATGCCAACCCTGCGAGGACAGCACAAACTCTTGAGCAATAAATAATGATCAGATCATTCATTCATTCATTATTTATTGGCTTAGTCTCTTTATTCATCAGGGGTCACCACAGCAGAATGAACCGTCAACTTATCCAGCATATGTTTTAAACAGCTGATGCCCTTCCAGCTGCAACCCAGTACTGGGAATCACCCATACACTCTTGCATTCACACACATACACAACGGCCAATTTAGTTTATTCGGTTCACCTATTGTGCAACATGGGAAGAACATGCAAACTCAAACAGCAACTGACCCAATCGGGGCTTAAATCAGCCACCTTCTTGCTATGAGGCAACATTGCTAACCACTAAGCCACTGTGTCGCCGATCAGACCATTTAATTGAAAATATATTATATGAAAGGGATAAAGGATATACAGATGCTTGTTATCATAGAATAAAGTGCAACAGGCTTAACTGCTTGAAAAGAATATAAATGAACATTTACCTCGACATATTCAATTCTGCCAATTGCCAGATTTTGGTTTGGTTGTGGTGCATGAAACATGATGCAGCCTCCAAACTGGTCACTCCCTACTTCTTCTCCAAATCTGCCCTGGAAACAAGTCTGGGTGGCAAATTCACCTGTCAGCAAAATTAAACATTGAGTGATGTGTTCAGTAATATTAATAAAAGTTGAAAAGTAAAGCTCACTATTGCATGACTTTAAATTCATGTTTAAAATGTTGTGGATTCACACATGAGGGGGAAAAAATCCAAACCTGGGTCAAATCCATCAGGACAAGCTGGAATCTGATCATTCCACTCCGCATTGTTGGATCCACGAACAACAATGTTTCGGGTAAGAAGGCCCACCTCTGCTCTCGCTTCAAAAACTGTCCCATCAGGCAGTGTGACAGACACACCCAGATGAGTGTTTGTCAGTGGTTCAGTCAGAGTGAGTGTCCGGCCATCAGCTGAAACTGAAGCAATTCTCCTCAGCTCATTCTCCCTCTGGCTGCGTCTGTGGATTCATTTAAAATATACAGTATTTTAGTTTTTTTTTTTTTTTTTTAGTACTGACACATATAACGTACATATAAGTACATGACATATATATAATCAATCAGCAAGTCTATAATTTAATATTTTTTCCCCTAAAAAAATTTGAATAATATCAGATTAAAAGTTATATGTTATAAATGATAAATGTATTAAAATCTAGGTAGTTAATCTATACCTGTTGCCTGTGGAGGCAATTACAATTTCATTGCCAGTTTTCCAGGTGACAGCATGCATCAATGTCAGTGTGCTGGAACCGTTTTGTGCAGTCTGGGAGAGATGAGTCCATGGCACAGGGACAGGGATTCCTGGAGAAACAAGACTGTGGTTCTGACTTTGTAAACTGAATAAAGTACATTTTTAAGTGAAGTTTATTTCATAAACTAATTTCGAGAGGATCACATGTTTATGATTGACCACAGCTGGTCCCGCATGATTCACCAATCGGAAGATTTCTAACTCACTATAAATAACCTGTTTCTTACCTCAGTCATCTTCGTCTTAAAAAATCCCCCCTTCCACCCTTTTTCCTTCTTTCTTTTTATTGATAGGGTGGCACAGCAGCCCAGTGGTTAGCACTGTTGCTCTCAGCAAGAATGTAACTGGTCCAAGTTTATAACAGGCCAGTCAACGTTTCAATGCAGAGTTTACATGTTCTCCCCATGCTCGTGTGGGTTTCCCCTGGGTTCTCTGGTTTCCTCCCACAGTCCAAAGATATGCGACATAAGTGAATTTACCAAACCAAATTAGCACCACAGATGAGCTCTTAATCAGCAGTATGTCTCTCCATAGCAATACCTAATTTGTCATTAGCCATAAATAAGCAGGGGAGTTCATCGAGATCTACCTCAAACTCAAACTCTCCTCTCACCCTGCAAACGGGAAAGAGTCCCAGGCTCGAGAATCTTATGAGCTCAGGACCCTCTCCGGGGACAGCATGCCAAACATGCTTTATAATCAATCATCAGCTAAGTGTGAACTTTTGAATATGGCTTATTTGCACCAATATTAATGCATTTTTATATACCATTTATCTATCAATAAGGAATACAGTAAAACATTAATATTGTGAAATTTCTGTGAGGGCAGAAATGAAGTTTTTGCAGTTATAATTCTATGTTTCAGTGTCACGGGATCCCCAGAAATAATTCCAATATGATAATTAGATTTTTCTTATTATCAGTATTGAAAACAGTTGCTGCTTATTTTTTTTAAACTGCAATACATTTTCAAATATCCTTGAATAAATATAAATGTATTTGATGAGTCACCTGAAATAACAAAATAATAATTTGAGTATTTTTTAATCACTGTTTGAAGTGCTTATATATAACCATAACTGCTTCTTGTAGCTATATTTATTCAACTGAATTTACTAGACATGAATCTGAACCCTCCAACGGTGTTGTTAATTTGCATACCATGCAGATCCAGCACGCCCTGTCGGACTCCCAGTGTCTTGGTGCCATAGACAGGAAGTTCTTGAGAGCGCAGGTGTCCATGCAGGGTTATGATGGCCTTGTGCTGGAAGGGCATCTGCTCTGTTCCGATCTGCAAAGCTCCGCCATCTGTGATCAGAATATTCTCTGCCTGCAGCTCAATGTCTGCCTCATCAAATATCAGTCGCCCACCTAAAGAGAGACATTTAGTTAAGTACTGTATGTGTGCACCAAGGCTTTAATTAATAAAAGTTAAAAATGTTTCAGGGAGAATACCCTGGATAAGCAGCATTTTAAGCACCGGAGTGCTGGTGTCCAGGAGGATGGTCTGGCCAGCAGTGATTACAACAAACATGCCCTCTTCTGGTGGAGAGAGACCACCCCATGTGTAGGGAGAAGACCAGACGTCAATGTAGAAGAAGGAAGCATTATCCTGAGAGAGAATCAATAATGCGAGGACAATTTATTTTATTTTTGCATCATTACAACATTGTTGTTTGTGAATATAAAAGAAGTCTGCAAAGTTTTAAAGATTAAAGGGGTGGTCCACTACGATGTAATATTTTAAACTTTAGTTCATGTGCAATGTAGATGTGTAAACAACATATCTGAATGTAATATGCTCAAAGTCCAAAACAAAGGGAGACATTGGCTTTTTCAGAGTTAGCTTAGCAAAGCCTACAGTGAACTAATTTTGGGAACTACAACAAAATACATCTGGGTTAGTGAGATCACAAATACTTCAGGTTACATGCATTTACCACACGCATACATACCACACAGCAAAGGGGCGTGGCCAGAGGCACTGTAATGTTATAGCAGGGAAAACTAAAATGCTGTCAAACGCTGCTGTTTCCACAGAGCTTGTTCTGTTTCTGTATTTGGCCTTTCAAATGACATGACACAAAGACAGAAGTGCTTACAGTTTAGTTTTAATTATGTTTCAGAAAATTATTTTAAAAAAAATATAGCTAGCATTTGACAAAGGACAGCATCCAGAATCTCTTCCAGTTCAGTGCTGTATTCGGGTAAAAACTCCTCAAAGAATGAGCAGCTCCAACCATAATAGACGAAGCTGTGGATTGTGAGCCACAACCTGTAAGTTTTATTTGTTAAAATTGATCTATTACATCCACAGTTTCTAGCGTCATGGGTATATTGTTAAAAGGACATAAACAAGGACATAAACAACAGGAGATGCTGTTTGACACTGTTAACAATTTAGCTATAAATTCATATTTATCCATCAAACTGCTGTAAACACCCACAATCTTCAGCAGCGCTGCAGTGTCTCTTTATGCGGCCGCTTTCCCTGCGTTGTACATCTCAAATAACCAACTAGCAAAACATATGTGAACGTTTCATATTACTTACACATGCTTATTCCGAATATATGTGTAAGACGCTTGTCAGATTTTATTTTAGAGAGCAGGCATGAGGTTCAGTTGAGCTACTGTGACTGACGGTATTTACACAGCGCAAAAGTGCATGCTTGTAGGGGCATGGCGCTTTTCCTGGTGACGTGGAGCCAATTCGCAAATCACAGCACATTATGCTAGCTGACCAAACAGAACCTCTTTAGGGCAGGCCTTTCGGGGGAACTAGGAAATATGACTGTCGTCATATGATATGAGCATATTATGAGCATATTATTCTGAACATAGCTAGAAAGCATTAATACAATATCTGAAATTATATATATATATATATATATATATATATATATATATATATATATATATATATATATATATATATATATATATATATATATATATATATATATATATATATATATCACTTTTCTTGTACTTAGTTTGTAGATCTTTCTGTAGTTTCAGGTTGCCAAAGCTAAGCTAAAGCCTTGGTTAAATTTGTGTTGTTGTTGTAACCAAAGTCATCCTGCTAAATATTACTAATGCAGTCCATTAGTAATATTTAGCATGATGACTTTGGTTATATCTTTAATCACAGAAAAAAAAAAAAAAAAAAAACTAATTGGGAACCTTTTATTGTTACTTCATTAATTAAATGGAATTTAACATTACCATTCTGGCAATTCCTCTGTTCCCCTGCTGGACTCGCACTTGAGTTTCTTGGGATTTGGGCCCAGCGTTGGTCACACAGATGATCTGAGTCTCATTGGCGGACTGGATATCACAGACAGAGCCTGCGATTGTGACAGCAATTTCACTGACATTTGAGCTACAAGTGAAGCAGAAGAGAAATCAAAAAATATTCTGTCTTCATTAGCACACCTGAGGCTTAAAATATATAGTGTACAAACTGTGGTCCACTTTTATTATACTGTGGTCTTTTCTTTTCTTTAAAAGCTAGGCTGCCCCTTGCCAGCTGCACTTTCAGGGTTTAGCATTAGCTGCTCTGTGACTGTGCTAAATGCCTCTTTTTATGTTAGAGAGTGTCATGACTGAATTTTCCTTTGTGAGTGATTATTTTAACACATTTTTTAAAAAGCAGATAAAATAGTTATTTTAAAATAAACGTTTTCGATCTATCTGTTAAATGTTTACAGGCATGCACAGTAAAAACAGTAACATTGTGAAATGAGTTCAGTCTTCAGTTACATTATACTTCAGAAACCCTTCAAATATTGTTTTTTGTTTGACATGTCTTTTTGACAAGATATTACAATCAGCAACTAAAAACCACATTAGGACCAAAAGATAACTCATGAACTTGTTTTTAAACTGCATTAGTGATGTATATACAGTGCAGTTTTATACAAACATTTGGGCACCCCTCTGTGTCAGCATAATTATGTGCTCTCTTTATAAGAGAAGATCACAGTGAAATGCCATTCGGTTTCTAGAGAAAGCTTGATAATATCATGTTTTTCAGACAGAAATATGCAGTGTAGCAATATTGAGATGTGCAAAATTAAATAAAAACTGAAAAACAGGCTGTGCAAAAGTTTGAGCACCCTCTCTTTTGCGTGGATTTCGAAACATGTAGTCACTTAATGCTGATTGATTACAACACAAAATTGAGAACTAGTGATGCCGCAGTCACACTAGAATTTGAGCATGCAAAATTCTGTCGTACGGTGCTGCAAAAACGGGTGGGATTAGACATTTTAAAAAGCCAGCGATTGGTCCATATATTTAAAATTTCTGTCCAGACAGGTCATGTTTTGATCTTCGATTGGTCTCACACAGTCACAAAAAGCAATTTTGCAGTTCACTAAGCTCGAACTTTCCAAAGCAGCGAACTGTAAAACTGGTTGCACATGCTTGCTTTTCAGG
Source organism: Danio kyathit (assembly GCA_903798195.1). Taxonomy (NCBI): domain Eukaryota; kingdom Metazoa; phylum Chordata; class Actinopteri; order Cypriniformes; family Danionidae; genus Danio; species Danio kyathit. The sequence goes on along the minus strand of LR812537.1, from coordinate 26,873,199 downwards.
TCTGACGCATTTGCGTGCTATTGAATAGAAGTCTAAGGGGCAAAAAAGTCTAGTGTGACCGCGGCTTGACTCAGTGAACCTTAACAATCTTAACACAGGTGCAACCAATCATGAAAAAGGATATTTAAGAAAGATGAGTGCTAGTTGTGTTTCTTCTTATTGTGAACCAGAAAGTAGCAACATGGGAACCTCAAAATAACTTTTTAATGACCTAAAAACTATATCCTAGTTTTTAGGTCATTAATAAGTTCTTTTGAGGTTCACCAACATGAATTAAGGGAAGCGATCATAAAGATTTAAAGTCTCTATCTCCACAGTCAGAAATATAGTAAGACAATCCTCAGGAACAGTTCTTGTGAAGGCAAGATGAGCTAGACCAAGAAAAATATCTGAAATGCAAAGGCAAAAAAGGGTTAGAATGGTCACAAACAAACCACAGACCACCTCCAAAGAGCTCCAGAAACATCTTGCTGCTAATAATGTCATTGTACATCGTTCCACAGTTCAGTGGCCAGCATGGGTACTGGAAACCTTGTCAGAGTTAAAGCAGATTCTGAAGAACAATGTTCAGGAATCAGTCAAGAGACTAAAGTTACAGAAGAATTGGATGTTTCAACAGGACAATGATCCAAAGCACAGTTCCAGATCTATTCTGAAGGAATCAATGCTCAGACATGATACAATGATCTAGCGTGGCCATCCCAGTCCCTAGACTTGAACATCATCGAAAATCTATGGATTGATTTGAAAGGGGTTGTTCAAGCTTGGCACTCATCAAACCTGACTGAACTGGAGAAATTTCGCAAGTAAGAATGGTCCAAAATGCCTTCAGCAAGATTTCAGGGACTTATGCTTGACTGTAAAAAGCGTCTACAGACTGTTACTTCAGCAAAAGGTGGCTGTACAAAAGATTGATGTCATTATTCTGTTGGCTTGCCCAAATTTTTGCACCTGTCTGTTTTTGTTAAGACTTAAATTGCATTGCATCTGTTGATTAAATAAATGTTATGTCAGAACTGAAATGTTGCTTTTTCGCTAGGGTATAAAATACATAAATTATTACAAATTATATACAAATTAAATTGCTGGTTTGGACAGCCAGCAGGCTATGGCTTGCAATTATGAAAATTATCAGGGGTGGCCAAATTTTATCATAAAACTGTATCTACAATATATGCATTAAGCCCTAGTTTAATCTCAGCATTTATTTATTTATGATAATTATGTTGGGACTTTTCTTTTGGAGGACATTTATTTCGGTACTTCCTGTAGCCTCATATAAGAAAGGCCTGCTTGATTTTGGAGAGAACCTGGTACCTGGCCATCCAAGAGTGTTTTCTGAATACTACCAACTGGACTGGATATTCAGTTAAGATCTATCATTTATGCTAATGATTGTAATACTGTATATGTCTGTGCTAATTCTAGTACAGTAATATATACTGATAAATGCTACACATGATTCCATGCTTTCATAATTGTTTATGTAGTCACAGTCAGAGTTTCTGAACGTGCTGTTGGTATGTGGTGCTGTTGGTATGTTGTTGGTATGTTTAAAGGAAGGAACAAAGGAATAAACAAGCAAACTGTACCATCACTACACTCGTGCATTAGGATCGTGCAATTTATATAGGCTGGATTATATTAGTTAAAATATTATTAAACTAAGACTGGTATATAATGCCAAAATAAACAACAAACACTGTATCCATGCATGGCTAAAGGACAATCAGCTTCAACACAATGTTCTGATCTGTTGTGTACCTGAAACCTGAGCCGGTAATGGTGAGTCTGGTGCCTCCAGCAGTGCCTCCTCTGCGTGGCGTGACATTGGTAATAACAGGGGTCAGGGATGATCTGTAAGTATAGCCACTCGTGAGGTTTACAAAATCCCCTCCATTCATCACCATGACCGTGCATGCCCGCAATGCTTCACTTCCTGCAAAAGGTTACATAAGCAGGTATTCCAAGTTTTGTTGATTGAAAACTTTAGGAATTCAACGATGAAATACTTTAATCCATGTTATGCTAATTGAAAGATTGTAGCGACATATGCAGCATTTAAAATGATACATGCCATTGTTGGGTGGGACTTCACAGTTGAGTTGAGTAGATGTGGAGTCCTGCAGGTGCACGGTACACTCTCTGTTGCAGATCAGGACTTTAGTGATGTTTGGGTCAAATCCAGAGCCTTGAATGGCAACAACGGCTCCTCCTGCGTAACTCCCTATGCAAGACAGAGGAAAGTGTTATTCTAGTGTCTTGTTACATTGCAAACCTGTATGAATGTGAGTGTAAGTATGGGAAAGCACTTCAAAAACAAGATCATAAGAACAGATTGTCTAAAAGTAAGCAAAAAATGTCTCTAAAGTTTTCAATTATAACAAATTGATGTTCCTTACAGCCAACGGCACTCTTTAAAATCAAGGTTCCTTATTAGCATTGATGGTTCCATGAATGAACAATCCATAAAACTAGATATTTTGTCTTGTTTAAAAACCTTTTACATATTATATCCATAATAACAAGGAAGTGTTTTTAATTACCCTCATTTGGTGTGATCCCTGTCAGCAGCAGCTCATACTTGAAGACTGACTGGGTCAAGGCATAACCTTTGACCTGGTGGTTAAACATGACCGGGAATGTTCCTCCCGCGTGTTCCCCAACAGTGCACAGCAACTGTGTATCTGTGATGGATGATATGTTACAAGCCACACTGTCGATCTTTAAGGAGACAAGTGCTGAATCTGTGCCAAAGCCAGAACCAGAGACGGTGATCTGTGTTCCAACAGGACCTGTGAGGAAGAGATTAAAGTGTTACTAAAATGAGTTTGTATTTTGTGAAATTTTATTTGTTCTTATGACATTTTTGCTGGCCAAAAATATTTGCTATTGTACTGAAGTTGCTGAAATAATGCTTAAATCTTTCTTAAAAAGCTAGTTCAAGAGTTCACACTTAGCTAATGATTGATTATAATGCTTGTTTGGCATGCTGTCCCGGGAGGGAGCCCTGAGCTCATAAGATCCTCGAGCCCGAGGCTCCCTCCCATTTTTAAGTCGAGAGGGGAGTCTGAGCTCAGGTGGGTCTCGAGAATTCCCCCACTTATTGTATGGCTAATGGTAGTTAGGAATTGCTGATTAAGAGCTCATCAATGATGCCAATTTGGTTTGATTAATTCACCTATGTCACATGTCTTTGGACTGTGGGAGGAAACCGGAGAACCTGGGTTAAATCCACCAGAGCACGGGGAGAACATGTAAACTCTGCACAGAAACGTCTACTGGCCAAGTAAAGATTTGCACCAATGATATTTTTGCTGTGAGGCAACAGTGCTAACCACTGGACCGCTGTGTCAACCTGTCAAGGGAAAGGAGGGAGGAGTAGGGGTGGAAGGAGGGATTCTTCAAGACGAAAATAACCAAGGTAAGAAACTGCGATTATTTATAGTAAGTAAGGAATCATCCGATTGGTGAATTCTGCATTGCTAATGTGGGACCAGCTGTGGTCAATCATAAGCATGTGATCATCCTAAAATTAGTTTATAAATAAACTTAACTTAATGTTAATGCTAATTAGGACTGCAGAGATTGTCAGGACCAATAAAAATCATTATGCTGAACAGATTAACTCATTTTCTCACTACTCCACTTTCACAACCTGAGTTCATATAATTTATGAACAAAAAAGTACCTGTTTTAGGAGTGACAGATGTGATGTTTGGAGTTTGTTGTCTGGCGTAGTTGAAACTTTGAGGTGGATACACAACATCAAAGACCTTAATGTTGACCTGCACCTGTCCTTCTGCATGAAGAGGCGTCAAACACCTCACTGTGTCTGGAGACACATATAAAATCCTGCAGGCGGAGTTACCAAGCTTCACAGTTGTGTTTCCCACCACAAAGCCATTTCCTGTGATCAAGAGCGGAGTTCCTCCAGCAATGCTGCCTGATGTTGGGTTGATGCTGGCTTGGGCTATGCTGGTAAGGGTGGTACTTCCTGTGGCAAGACCTTTGCTCATGACCACCACCTTTAGAGTGTGTGTGCCAGCAGGAAGGGCACCAACTAAAACCTCAATGCTGCTGTCATTATTGTCTGTGACTTCTAGCAAGATGTTGTCTGCAGATATCATTAGATCAGCAGAATTGTTTCCAAATCCACTGCCAGTGACTACAACAGTGGTGGAGTTTCCACTAACTGAGTTAGGGGACACTGTGGAGACCTGCGGTGTGATGGAGCCTGAATATTCAAATGTGCAGTCTGAACTGCATGAAGAAGATACGGAGTTGATGTAAACTATGACACCTCCACTGCGAGCTACAGATGGAGAAGTATCACAAACCATTTGAGAATAGTCAATGGAAACCACGTTACATGGAATGTTCGCTACCATAACTGATCCGCTGAAGAAGCCAGAACCAGATATGAACAGACGTGTGGAGCCTGTGGTGCTGCCTACTACTGGAAAGATGGAATCGACCACCGGGAGAACCACAAATCTGCGGTCAATCTCTTTTGACATGGTCAGGAGAGCATTGCCAAGGTTGTTGACTTGCACAGTAATGGGTAAAGGGACGCCTACTGGTGCTCCGCTGTCAGGACTGAGTTGGCAGTTGATCTCAGTGGAGCTGCTGTTGATGACGCTGCATGGAAGATCTCCAACTTTGACCTTTAGTTGCCAAAAATAATAATATTAAGATCCATTGGTTCATTCACTTTTTGAGTAAATCTACAATAATTATAATTACATAATTTCAGCCATAATACATTTTAATTAATAAATTAAGTTAGTAAATAAATTTAATTCCTTTTTCAGTGTCTTCACTTAGGATCGACCACTAAAGCTCACCTCATTTGCACAGGTAATATTGCTAAAGCCAGATCCTCTGATGTTGATGATGTCATGTGTGGTGCCATGGCCAGGTGTAATATCGTACACAGTGGGAGTGGCACAAGATGTGAAGCTGAAGTAGAGACCATCTGAAGTGTCATTAAATATCAGCTGATCTTGGGGACAGTCAGAGGTATCCACACACTCAGGTTCAGATGAGTTCATTTGTCCTGAGAACACAGATGAGGATTATGATGACTGTAACTACCATTATTTACCCCAAACCCACTGACAAAAAGCATACTTTTTATGCACATGCTAGGGTATGCATACAGTACACACACAATATAGGCACGGCTAGCACATGGCCTTTGAATTATTTTTGCTCTATATGTCCAGAAGGTGTCAGTCAATGCTAAATCAGCATAGTGTTTCACATTTTAAAAAAATGAGGCAGAAAAAGAACAAGAGCGAATGAACTACCTAAACAAGCAATGCAATGAACACCCAGTTTTAGGAGTGTATGAGTGAATGGACTAAAATATAACTAAAATATAACTGTTTTAACTATTTTAGGTAAATATTAAATCATTTTAATATTATCAGTATTAAAACACCCACATGGAAAGAACCTATATGAGGATATGTGCACATATATGAAACCTATATGCAGTATATATGCACATATATGATAATATACAGTTGAAGTCAGAATTATTAGCCCCCTTTTGATTAGTTTTTTTTTTCTTTTTTAAATATTTCCGAAATGATGTTTAACAAAGCAAGGACATTTTCACAGTATGTCTGATAATATTTTTTCTTCTAGAGAAAGTCTTATTTGTTTTATTTCGACTATAGAAGAAAAGCAGTTTTAAATTTTTTAAAAACCATTTTAAGGTCAAAATTATTAGCCCTTTTAAGCTATATTAGTTTTCGATAGTCTACAGCAGGGTGTCCAAACTTGGTCCTGGAGGGCCAGTGTCCTGCAGATTTTAACTCCAACTTGCCTCAACACACCTGCAAGGATGTTTCTAGAAAGTCTAGTAAGAGCTTGATTAGCTAGCCCAGGTGTGTCTGATTGGGGTTGGAACTAAACTTTGCAGGACACTGGCCCTCCAGGACCGAGTTTGGACACCCCTGGTCTACAGAACAAACCATCATTATACAATTTATACAACTTGCCTAATTACCCTAACCTGTCTAATTAACCTAATTAACCAAGTTAAGCCTTTAAATGTCACTTTAAGCTGTTTAGAAGTGTCTTGAAATATCTAGTAAAATATTATTTACTGTCATCACGGCAAAGATACAATAAATCAGTTATTAGAAATTATTAGTTATCAAAACTATTATGATTAGAAATGTGTTGAAAAAATCTTCTATAAATTAAATAGAAATTGGGGAAAAAATAAACAGGGGGGCTAATAATTCAGGGGGGCTAATAATTCTGACTTCAACTGTATGTACACATATACGAGGATATATGTAAATATAATATAGGAAAATGGCCAATTTTTCTATATGTCTTATATATTAAAAACCTGTTTCAAAACTTATATTAAAACATATATGTTTCTATAGGTTATTTCCATGTGAGGAGACAAAGATAATGATGAGACTTTCTGTTGTGTTGAGCATGCTATGAAATGGAGTTTACTGTAAAAGGCTCTATGTGCAATTCACTGACAAAAAAAAGGGCTTGTTACTGTTTCATTTGTGAAATAAAATAATTTTTTGTAGGCCTACCTAAATTCACTGAGGCCTGTATTCCTGTGACAAACACCTGAAGCTCAGCAGTGCTTTCTTCCAGAGGCATAACGGTCACCACACCCTGCAGTGTCTTCTGATTGGCAGAGTCAATGTAACCGCTGCTGTAGTAATAAACTCCAGGAGACGTGAAACGGTAGGCGAAAAACCCTTACAATGAAACAAACACAACATTAATAGTAGGATCAGATTTTACTCTTCAGTCTAAATGACATGCGATTTCCTGCTCTTATTGTGCTATTTTTAGTTCCTTCACAGGAATACGTGTATAGTTATGGCAAAATGCATTCATCAAATTACAACATGGATAGCAGGGTCAAATTTTGTTCCTTTGTATTATATTCATTCATGGGAATATAAATAGCACAATGCATTAGTCTTTGCACAGTGAATGATGTTTAATTGCGCCAGAATTATTGTTAATTAGAGAGCCGACTCCTTGAGCTTAATATTTATGAAATTTGATACTCAAAAACAAAATGCTTTGGATCTGGACTTAGGTGCATTTAAATATATTTTGCTTTTAAATATAAAGCCTCTTGCACAGTCAATTTTGCTAAATTATGATCAAAGGGATACTTCAACCAAAAATGAAAATTTACTCACTATTTACTCATTCTCAGTTGGTTCCAAACCTTTAAAGTTTCTATATCCTGTTGAACACTAAATATGGAGTTTTGAAAAAGGCTGGATGCATGTAATCATTGACTTCCATAGTAGAAAAAAACAAATGCTATGTCAATGGTTACAGGTTTTCAGCTTTCTTCAAAATACCTTCTTTTGTGTTCAACCCAAGAAAGAAAGTGAAACACGTTTGGAACAAGTAAAGGGGTGAGTTCTTTTAAGGAATTTACATTTGTAGGGGTGAACTGTGCATTTAAGATGTTTTCTGTGGTCCAGTGTCACATAAACACTATGAGACCCATATTAAAATTATATAAAAGCACGAAAAGTGGTTTTTGTACATACAGTCATATTAATAACTTTCAATTTAAAATGAAACACCAGAGTTTGAAAGTAACATGGTGAGTGGATTTCAGCAGCAGTGTACTGTAACACTCTGACCACTTTGCTGGATTAAATTGTACTGTACAGTATATAACAGGCTGGATTTTTTTGAAGGGAATTTTTTTTAAAGGTAAAAGAAGGGAAGTTTTAAAAAAAAGGGGATTTTTAAAAAGTTATTCCCATAAATAACTTTAAATTTAAAATGAATAAGCAGAGTTTAAAAGTAACATGGTGAGTGGATTTCAGCACCAGTGTATTGTAACACTCTGCCCATTTTGCTGGATTGAATTGTACTGTATATAACAGGTTGGATTTTTTTGAGGGTGCAAGTAACAAAGTTTTTCATGTTTGAAAGGATTAGTAACATAAAACAAGACAATAAATAAATCAAAATAAAAAAATAGGGCAGCAAAAGAAATTAACAAGGTAAGTGAACACGACTCCATATACAAACTTACTGTGGTAAAAAAGTCTTCTTACATATTTTTATGAATTCATTTTCATTCATTCATTTTCTTTTCGGCTTAGTCCCTTTTTTAATCTGGGGTCGCCACAGCGGAATGAACCGCCAACATATCCAGCACATGTTTTACACAGTGGATGCCCTTCCAGCTGCAACCCATCTCTGGGAAACATCCATACACACTCATTCACACTCATGCACTACGGACAATTTAGCCTACCCAATTCACCTGTACTGCATGTCTTTGGACTGCGGGGGAAACCAGAGCACGTGGAGGAAACCACCCGAACGCATGAAGAACATGCAAACTCCACACAGAAGATAGAATGCTCTACACAATTTATTAAAATGCCACAATATTAAAACATTCACATTATTTTAAAACAAGCTGTAATTCTTCTATTGAAAAAAAAAAAAAAAAAAAAAATATATATATATATATATATATATATATATATATATATATATATATATATATATATATATATATATATATATATATATATATATAAAAAAAAGAAGAAAAAATATATATATATATACATATATATATATATTTTTTTTTCTTCTTTTTTTTTGACAAAAAAAAAAGTTACTACAGGTTGGTTTAACAACAGTTTCTGAATCTGTTCTGCCAAACTACTACTTCAACTACTTTAGCTATTGGATTATTTTTCAATCTGACCTCTATACTTTTTAGACAATTTTCAGAAAAAAAAAATAATAATAATGGATGAGTGCATCAATTATAAAAGCCACTGATGTGTGAATGTGAACACAGTGATGTATATTTTGTACTTTTCTACATACATGTATATATGTTAATAATCAGTGTGTTAAATGAAGAGGTTTTTGTACCTTTGGCAGTTTGTCTGTCTCCACTGCTAAAAGCAATGCCATCATAGTCTGTGCTACTGGGATTGGAAACACTGAAGACCCTGTAGCCCAGACCAGGCACAAAAGCTGGGGCGTCCCATCGCCAAACCACTGTGTCTCCCACTGAGGTTATTAATGCAGAAGGACTCCAGGCATAACCCTGACCGTACACTGAACACATGTGATGTGATTAATTAGATGCAAAGTGGCACACAAGCATACTATATCTAGGCAGAAATGCACATTTATGGCTTTAATTTTCAATGTGTGTGCATGACAGAAAAAAAAAACAATATTACCAGGATGGGAACCTTGGTTTGTCACAGTGTGTGTTTTATCTCTAGGCTGGGCCACACACTCTAGTTCATGATCTGAAGCTGCTGTCACTCGGCATTGTGTGTCACCTGTGTGAATGTACAACAATGACTTTAACTAATCCTGAAATGGCTGGTGTTTGAGAAGAACTGTGAAAGATGTTGAAATAAAAGCATTTCGCTGTAGATTTAGGCATGTAGATTTCTTATCCATTCTACTCTTGTCTTACCCAGAGTGACATTGTTGTCCTGTATGTCAGGACTGAACCCAGAGCCAATGATAGTGATGGTGGTTCCTCCATACAGCGACCCCACAGATGGAGAGAAACCTGTCACCTCTAGGACATATTCTATGGTGGTATTTATGTCAGGACTGCATTAAAAAAAAACGATTAAACATCAGCATTAATGCACAATTCTAGTCACAGTTTGAGTTAACGCTAGATTTACCAAACAGAGCAAAGTGGTGTGAGAAAAAAAAAGCACTTGAAAAGTTCTGTGGTTATCTACAGATAATGCACAAATTAATGAACAAAGATGTAGTATCTCATGTCCAACATATCTGAGCACATACAGTAAGAGCTGATTAAAAATGTCTTTTTAAACAATATGTTCGGATAACATATTCTTCTGGCTTTTCAAATGAATGAATCCTATAGCAACTATCACAACTATTAGCAAGTTTTGACAACCACAACCTAAATCATTTTACGTAAAAAAAAAAATGTTGTCCTTCATAAAATTATTTATGGGAAAAGAAAACTAAAGAAAAAAAATCCACTGTTGTTCCCAGGCATGGGGAATTTAATATTGCTCAATATTGTGCTGACATTTTAGTGAATAGTTAGTACCCATTTGCTGCATGCAGGCAAACAAATAATACAAATAAAAAAAAATCAATAAATAAAAAAATGCTGCACAGATCATGTGTTCTCAATTTAGTTTTAAGCTACAAAAAAAAGTTCTGGTGCACACGACTTTAATGAGGTATAGTTGCAAAAAAAATAGACCTGGTTAAGGGGTAACCCTGGTTTGCGACTCTGACGTTGACACTGTACACAGCTGGAGGGAGTGTGGGTAACAGGCAGCTGATGCTGTCATTGGTCCACTGCAGCAGTTCACACTCAGCTTCACCAATAAGAACAGAGCTGCCATTAGGTTCCTCCCCAAAATGCGTGCCCACGATAGTAAGAATCCTCTCTCCTTTATTCCAGAATAAAAGTTCAAACCATAGAATTAAGTTAGTACTGGGGATAATTACAACACTGGTTATGAAATTGTTGTGACTTAAGAGTGGTGAGCTTTCAGAGTAGATTTCACTGTTGTCAGGAAGATTTTGAATTTATATACAGTAGACAAAGTTATTCTTAGACTTGCAAATACAGATAATTTTGGCATTATTGCATGTTCAATATCTAATCAGACTAAACTTTTGAGAACCTTTAAATTATGCATTGTTACAAGTTGAATGCTGAAGGGATTAAATCTGTGTATTAACTGATCTGAAATCTGAGTCATGCAATTTAACATTCTTATGAATAAATGCAACATTATTCTTAAAATAAAATATACCGTGTGTTTGTGCAATGATGACTGCTTGCAAACATACAGTCGAAAAAAAATCAACCATACACTCTTAAAAATCTGTCACTAGGGCTGTGACTTTTCAAAAGGTACAATTTTGTGCATAAAAATTCCATGTTTATATTTTTTATGTACATATTAATATCTACAAAGTACAAATCTGTAACTACATTAAAGGTACAAAAGTGTACCCTAAAGGTACCAATGTGCACTTGTACTGCACCAGTGACATGGTTTGTATCTAAGAATGTGGGCCACCAAATATTAGAAGACACATAGGTGTTGGAAAATTGGTTTGGAGAATCTGAAGCAACTTGTCTTACAGGTATAGTATCCAGGGTCTAGCCTTGTATTGGTTCTCTTCTTGTCTGAAGGACAGAACTATCTCAGTCAGTTTGGGCAACTCTTGTTCTTCTGTCATACAATTAATGTGTGGGGTTTCACAGGGCTCGATGCTGGGTCCTGTTTTGTTTTCCCTTTACTTACTTCCGTTGGAAAAATTTTTTAAAAAGCATGTCATAAATTACCATCTATATGCTGATGATTCTCAAATCTACTTCCCCATAAAATCTGGGGATCAATCCCCCCGTCAGGCTTTGTTTAATTGTATGGCTGATGTGAAGTGTTGGTTAGCAAATAACTTTCTCCAACTGAATGAGGACAAGTGTGAATTTATTGTCTTTGGTCGAAAAGGTTCGGATTCTAATGACAATCTGTCATTGCTTCCTGGAAAAAATACATTCCTCTGTAAAAAGTCTTGGGGTTATTTTTGACTCTGAGCTTAAATTTGATCACCAAATTAATGCAGTTGTCAAAAAATAGTTTTTTTCTATCTTAGACCTATTGCCAAGTGGAAGTCTGTCCTCTCATTCAGTGACTTGGAGAAGGTTGTTCATGCCTTCATCTCTTCTCGTCTGGATTATTGCAACGCATTGTATCTGGGTGTGAGTCAGGCCTCTCTCTCTTGTCTGCAGCTGCCAGGCTTTTAACTGGCACATAAAAAGGAGAGCACACCACACTTGTACTGGTTTCTCTACACTGGTTATCTATCCAGTTTAGAATTCAGTACAAAGTACTGTTGTATATTTTTAAATCCTTCCATGGCCTGGCCCCTGAGTATATTTCTGAGCTATTTAATATATAATAACCCATGAGATATCTTCGCTCTAAGGATCGACTCTATTTGACAGTTCTGTGATCACGCTTGAAATGTCGAGGTGATAGAGCTTTTTCAGTAGCAGCTCCAAGACTTTGGAATGATCTTCCACTCTCCTTAAGAACATCTCCTACTTTGAAGTCCTTTCAGAGGTCACTGAAAACACACTTATTTTCTTTAGCTTATTATTTTCTTTAGCTTTTAATCATGTGTTGTGAGTTTATGTATTTTGTCTCCTTGCATGTTTGCATGTTTTGTGTGTTTTGTGTACAGCACTTTGGTACCCATTGTGGTTGGTTGAAAGTGCTCTAAATAAAATAAATTGAGTTGAGAGTTGGGTACAGTATGTGTACAAAGTTTTAAAATGATGAGCATCACAGTGAGAAGCTCACAGCCTCTTTAATGCTTTGTAAATAGTAAATATTTCAGAACTGCAGTAAATAGTTAAATTCCCAATGAATACATGGACAGAATGTTTGCCCTGAGTTAGGTCAAAGAATCTGCCAAATGCGTAAAGTTATATCTTACCAAAAACTGTTGTCTTTTGTGGGATCACTGATGTGATTAAGGCTGTCAGAGTGTTGCTGTAGGTGAAGGAGCCATTAAATATTGCTGTCATCTCTCCTGCAGTCAGCATTACTGTCTGATCACCCTCTGACCCCTGATTAAAGTGTCATACAAAAAAATGTATGTATAAAAATTTCAAGGATGCAGCTTTGTACAGGATAATGTTAATTGTTTTTCAGAACATTAAAGTCGACTGCATTGTAACCAATGGTGATGATGTTTAATTGATGGGCTACAACACAGTACTGTTTATTGTGTCACAAAATAATCCAAATGCAAATATATGGATAGCAACTATGTATTTTGTAAAAAAGGTTGTTGTTTGAACATTTAAGCAGACCTAATCATCAGATATGCTAAGGTTCATAATATATGGTGAATTCAGGATACACATTTGTTAATTAATTATTTGTGAAAATGTATTACTTATTAAAAGGCTTCATTTGTATGTAATCAGGTACAGCGTATAAGTATTAATTACAGCCATAATTCTGGTTTCACCATTAATCTGTATCTAGTGGAAAATGACCATTCCATTGTTATTTTTAGCATAAATAAAATACTAATGTAGTTTATATTGATTCTTAACTTTCAATACTAAAAATATGTCTGTACAGTTTTTTTTAATTATTACTAATTGTTGTTTTGGTTATTTTAGTAAATGTTTAAACTAATTTTACTAATGTTTTCCAGACAACTAGCTAAAATAAAGTACCTTTTTTAATATCCCCATTACACATATCTTATTTCAAGCTTGTATTATTTGAGTTAACTATAATGTCACAGGTCAGTTCCTGAAAATAATTATTAAAATGTATTTTTGTTTACATTTTAACTTGTTACGTTTTTTTTATTTTTGTTATTTGTGCTTCTATTTTAGTTTTGTTTACATCACATAATGCATCATAATGGGTTAAAGATACACACATTACTCCTTACTTACAGCAGGAACTATGCATCTCAGCTGGAAAAGTTCCGCTTCTAAAATGTTACATGGTTGAGAGCCAATGATGACAGCAGTATTGTTACTGAATCCATAGCCTGACACTGTCAGAACTGTTCCTCCTGTGCAGACATGCAAAACATGAATAAAGGAATAATCATAATAGATTATGGGATAACACTGGCGAGTAGGTTTTTGAAGTAAGTAATGTGTTGGTACATTTATTTAGGATATTTTGAATTGAAAACAATAAAAAAAAATGTATTAAACAACAAGCAAGCCAATCACTGGGTGCATGGATGGACAGGTGGATGGATGCATGGATCACATTCTAGATAATTATACACATACTGTACCTGCCACACTTCCTGTTGTGGGGTTAATGGAAGTCGCCCCTAACAGGTGTGTGAAGTTAAAGCTGGTGTTATTTTGGTATCTTGCATTTCCCAGCACAGAGAAACTCAGAGAGACCGGCTGTACACCAGCACTCGCAGGACCCACCTGGCAGGTTATAGATGTATCTGAAACATAGAAATATTGATTAGATGTTTATTCTGCATTAACAAACGCATGTATGTGCTTTAACCCACTTATTACAGCTACTTTCCACAAAACATAAAAAAAAATTCTGAGGTGTAATAGCTTATTAATTCTTTAGTTAACTCGATCCTGTCATTGACAAGATATCTTGTCAATTAAGAGACAATGATTCCCTAGCACTTTATGTGTTTTAGGTATATTGCAGTAAGGTAAGCTCAAGCACATGTCCTGAATTGGGACTTCTGAGCCTTCTGCGTGCAAAATACGAGACACTCAGAGAAAGTGAAAGTCTCATCGCGTGCATTATATGAATTAAAATATGTGTATACAGTATGTGAATGAGACACTGCATCAATTACTTTCATTGTGTGTGTGTGTGTGTGTGTAGGTTCTTTAAACAGTTTAAGCTGACGATGCCGCTCTCAGGTTTCACTTCATAAACTCATTTAAACTTTCATTTGATTTGCAATATCATATGACCAGGAGAATAAACAAAGCACTGTGTTACACAATGGTCCACATATTCCCATAACATAACAGCGTGTTGTTTCCTTGTCAGGGAACAGGGTAACCTTGAGATGTTTTAGTTTTATTATTTAGTTAAATATTATAACCTCGGGATCAATTAATAGTAAATGAAAGAAAAAGTTTGTCAGATTCTTAAAATGTCTGACCAAGTGTTTTACAGATGAAAGACATACAGATAGAACAAAATAAGGGGGGGGGGGGGGGGGGGTCTTCATATTTTTAACAGATGATGAACAATGATGATATGACATGCCTTCTGCAACTTGTCATTTGAGAAAACCCTATTTTAAGACATTACTGTGTTTTAGCTTACTGGTGACCTGTAGAATAGAGCACTCCACATCTCCAGTCTTTACAGTCACGTTTCCACCATCAAAAACAGATCCAGTTATTGTAAGTACTGTTCCCAGACTGCTGGATCCTGAAAGACAAGTTAATGTAGTAAAATAAATCACAAAAACCACCATGAATGGTGGTAACAACTTTTATGAGAGTTTTGATCATTTACTCCACCTTCAGTAGGCGAAATCCCAGTCACTGTTGGGGTCTTTGACTCACTCCAGGTGAAAGCACAGTCCCCTGAACACCATGATGGGATACCATTGATGAAAACTTGCACCTGAAAGAAAATGAGCACAAGAATATACTCCTCTGTCAATAAAATGTTATTTTAGTAAACAAAAACAAAAACTAAGACTGAAAGTAATTGTCAAAAACATTTTTGTTACTGAAATAAAATGTAAAAAATCATAATGAATGTAAAAAATAAAACTAAATGAAACTATTAACAAAAACACTAACTAAAATAGTATAATAATAATTCAAAAATATCTATAAATAATCAGAATTCTGTGGCTGTTTATAGAAGTACCAGTAGATGAGCTTTTACAGTCAAACACACCAGTCAGGAGAATTATTATATACAAAATATAGATTTCCTATGTAAACATGTACAGTAAAACATGTGTTCTATCTTCTTTATTTGCCAACACAAATTAAATATGCATGTTTCACTGCATACTGTATACTTTAATATAAGGAAGTTTGCCTTAATTCTTCATAATTTTTACTTTTATTCACTGCATTTATATGGTTTTGGAGTCAATATTTTTTATTTTATTACTAAGAGGTTTGCTTAGTTAATGTAAGCTGTGCAAACACTAAACTTTGCTCTGGTCAACCCCGGACGTGATCTGTTAACTGTGCTAACCTAGAATGACTTAAACTAAATACTGTATGTATATATATATATATATATATATATATATATATATATATATATATATATATATATATATATATATATATATATATATATATATATATATAAACCAAAACAGAAATATGTCCACAAAATAAAAAACTAAACCAAAACTAACAAAACCATTAATGAAACAAACTAATCTTAAATGTACAGCAAATTTTAAAACATTATCGAAGAAAAAAAAAAATTTAAAATGCAATACCATAATAATCTTGGTCAGTAGACCTCCTAAACAAATGTCTCGCAATTGGTATTGCTTCAAAAAATTGTTATAACTGTGCCTTTATTACTCACACTTCACTTAGCTTTATTAATTTTTCAAAAATAAAGAAATAAAATATTTTATTTAACAAATTAAAATCATGAAAACTATATTAACCTAAGCACTATAGGAAGAGCCTTTAAAAACAAGCTGCATATACAGTATACGGTCAATGAATGATACAAGCATAGTAACATTACTAGCAATGGGTAAGAAATGCACCTGTGGTTTATTTGTAGGCACACGCAGAAAGTCTCCCATAATTCTCTGTTTGAAGAGGCCTCCTTGCTCAACCTCTTGTGATGTCACCGATGGGTTCACACCAATCACATTGGAAGCATTGATCTGTTTAACATTGTCAAAAATGTTTAATTCATACAGATGAAATGGACAATGAAATAAGTCAATAAAGACAATAACAATCAATGATTACATGCTATGGCCAGAAACTTGCCATTAGTGTCAGCAGCGCAACACACAAGCGGCGTATCACCTGTAGCAAACCAACATCCTGATCTGATCAGACTAAGGTGTTTTTACTTGTTTAGGACACAAAAGTGTTCTTAGAGTTTGATCCGATTACAGTTGAACCACTGAAGCCACATGGAATGTTATGACAATGTTTTTTTTCTAGATCTCATGGCCATTCCTGTCTATGGAGATAGAGGGAATTATTGGATCTCATATCTTGATTTGTGTTCCAAAGAAGAATTGCAACGGCACGATGGTGAGGATTTAATAGCACTTTTGGGGTTAACGAATCCTTTAAGTTGATTAATAAATGGGTGATAATTATCAGTGGCTGAAAGTGGGTTGCAAACATCTTTTGATGCTGACATAATTATTCATTTTATGTATATCATTAAAAATGTATAAATATTTGTTTTAAATTCCAATTGACACTGCTTAACAATGGTTCCCTCTACATTTAGGGAACTCCAGTTTATTTTAACAGAACTCTGAACTTTTTCTTGCCTTTATCAGAGGCTGGTTTCCAGGAATTGTGAGCCACTGGATGTTCCAGGTGTATCCTCTACAGTTTCCAGATCTCTGCACCTGGAGCTGGCCGAGCTCTGGTATTCCCTGTAGAGCGTACTGCAGATCCACAGCGCTGATATCTACAGCCAGACCTGGAGAAAACACACACCACACACAACAAAACAGGTAAGCCACTTTTGAGAGGTTGAAATATATAACATGATTGGTTCAAAACATAAATTAAGACATTTTAGATGACATCCAGAGCTCTCTCATCTTCCACAGATCCAGAGACAATGATTTATTTATTTTAATGACATTTAAAGTCCAGAAAAGAAACCAAATACAAGGTGTGCCTTCAGTGGTTCAACTGTAATCATACGAAGCTCCAAGAACAATTTTGTGCACCAAAAATACAGTAAATATAACTGTATTTGCATATATTACAAATTAAGATATTTTAGATGAAATCCGAGAGCTCTTTGTGACGAAATGTTCAGAAGTCTCATATACAAACTTGCATGGTTACCCAACAACAAAAGAAAGCAACAGATAAACAACCAGTATGCTAACCTTCAACACGTCGACCATAGAACTCAACGTCAAAGGTCCCTGTAAGAGGAGGACTGGCTTTCTGAGGGCGCATAACAGTGACTGTGGCATTCCCTTGGCTTTGAATAAGAAGGTCACCTGTGCTGTTTGGCATCTTCTGTTAGACACAAATTAAGACCAAAGATTGAGTATATGGAAGGCTCAGTCTTTCAACAACAATAAAAAAATGTGTAAAAACATCAAGCTAAAAAAAGAAAAGAAAAAAAGAAAAAAAAATGTAATAGAATAATCCCATGCCATATATGTTGCATATTCAAAAGTGTACTTAGGGTGTACCATAAGGTTTT